>DWME01001232.1:0-26089 GCA_018244795.1 Parelbella ahira ahira
CGCCTCCACCCTGCGCACCGAACACTCCGTAGCGTAGGATCACTCGCGTTCAATCGTCATAAAATACTTATTTTAACAAATTTTTTACACATGTTTTAAGATCGGCGACGTGCCCAAAATATTGTGTCGCGTGCCATTGGTTCGTCATCAACAACAACAATACAAAGTAAGTCAAATCTGTAAATATAGAGATATTAGGGACTAGGTACTCACTGCTTATCCTATAAGTGAATTGTTGTGACGAAATAATAACAATAATAGCGTACAAATCTGAAGTAGAATTCAATGCGTGGAAACAAACAGTAATTCTCAATGTGGAAGATTTGATGGCCCCGCGAAAGATATAAATGTCGCGCGTATACATGTCTCGCTGTAATAAATCGATTACGCACTGGATAACGTAACAGAAGTACACACAGAACGTGCCTTACTTAGCGATTTACGTTAGGAAAAAACTTAGACAGAAAAATAGTATACGTCGGCGCTCGCCCGATCGGAGGCCGTAAAAAATATTTGGCCCACCACGTTTATCTTCGTTCTTTCCGTCTTTGTGTTTAATAAATTTATTCTGATGTATCTGTAAGGCTTACATCACACTGTGTCTTAGATCGGTCATTTGTTTTTTCCTCAGTAACAATCGGCGTGACAGCGAAGAAATTAACCCTTTATCAGTTGTACATATTATTCATACATATTTGTTAGAACAACGTTCCCGAAATAACAGGGTTGTATATCAATGATTATAACAATATTATTGTCTTTTAGAATAGTATTAAGAATGTAATAAAATCCGCCTATCGCCTAATGATGTGTACTGACCCAAAAACTCCCAAAATCGTGCATCATTACAGCGATCCTCCGAGGCACTTCCGCATGAAACCCGGCAAAATCAAAATGCAAATTCCCAAACTTTCACATAAAAGAGCAATCAGGCTTACAAATAGTTTTTGCTTCATTCTTTTACTTTGTACCGCACTTAGCTCTCATAGGAATTTAGGCGTCATGCGATTTTATCTTTTTCGTATAATAATAAAACTATACACCACAGAAATAAATGACAACGTAGAGACAAACGTGGGTTGCGCAACATATTGAAGCTTAACCGTCATTATTTCAGCTAACAGATGTCCACTGCCGGACATAAGCCTCGTCCAAACATCGCCACAACTCAGGGCCTTTTCGTTTTCGATGCTTAAACGATTTTAATACAAAATTCAAACTCGAAAACAAACGCGTTGCTGATTGAAGCCGAATTGGATGCGCCCTGATTCTATGGACGTAATAATGATGTACGTTTGATTGGTGTAGCATTGCCCCAATTTTTGAAAAGTATGTGTGCTTCTAAAATTAGGGTACAATTCAAGCCACGGTCCATATCTTACTTCAAGTCTATTCATTCTTTCTTGATTGAGGTGCAATGCCGTTGTTTAAAGACTACGATCGCCGAAAAAGATCCAATGTTCTTGATGTCTGTATTTTAGTATTTCTACAATAATAAGGTTAAAATGTTCACCAACCCTTTTATAATTATGCTGCTGGACATGAACTTCGTTTCTGAGAGTTTTACTCGTAAGATTACATTCCGCAGCGCTGCCTAAATGCGAATTGACATGCTTCAAATAATATTATGAGAAACTATGAAATACGTAACTTTCCTCAACGTTTAGAGTCATCGTTATAGCTCAAGACGTGTGTAAATATAATTTGGAAAGGGTCCGAATCTGAATAAACAGGGTATCACTGTTATTCAAACTGTAGGAATACTTGTTCAATAACAATAAAAAACTGTTTTGAAATACACTCCAAATCGAGTAAAACTAATGTACATAATGTATCCCATATTATCAACACCACATTTGATATTATTAATAGATAATGAGTACGGGAAAATTATGATTATATTGTTAATATGACGAACGTAACAATTATTGTAAAAATACTTGTCACATCTACACTAATATAGTATACGTAATTAAATTTAAGTAAGTACTTCATATATTTTGGTATTCGTAATTTGTAGCGGCCATTTCATTTAATCGTTCGCGTTATCCGTATTCAGTTACTATTGCTTTCGATGTTACGTAAGCAAAGAAATATTAACAACACCAGAGCAATCTATATCATAAGGCACAACATCAAAGCTTTATAAATGTAAATATATTATACGTATTTTGCTGATGAGTAAACTTTTTATTTTTAAACTGTATTCAAATAATAACAAGTAATTGGTATGATAGTACGATAATTTTGTGACAATCTTATTTATCTAAGAGTCGCACCTACAAAGTATTTCATTTAGCCTACTTCCTGTTTACCAATTTCATCCTTAACAAAATTCGTTTCAAATTAAGCATAATTTGATAGATATTATTATTCGAGGCGTCTGTTTACCATAATAAATCTTATTTACGTAGATTTTTACGACCTCTTAATATAAAATGCTTTAATCCTCAGTTTATTGCTAAAAGATTATCCACTCGCAGTAAAACAATTGGTTCAAGTTAGAAGAATCGCAATTAGATTTGTTCTTCCGAACCTCGCACTATTATTAGATGTTCTCACAAAGAGTTCTCTGAAGGAATTTAGATGACAACCGTTTAAGGATAAGCTTCGTAAAATGACATTCCGACAAAATCGAGTCGAATCGAGTTTCGTAAGGCGTGAACAAGACAAGAAAGATATCGTTTCAGTTAATTGCTTTAATGTTCAAATCTCTTATCCTCGGTTAAATTACAAATAAAGTATGAACATGTTTATTGTCCTAGTTGCTAGTTTAATAAGGTTTGGTTCTCTGCTGATTATCCATCGTTTTACGAGATTTTAAGATATTCATAATGTGGAAGATAGATCCGAAAGCATTACTATGCATTTTCAAATCATATTTCAAAACATTTTTGGTGACATTTTTCAAGAACAGTTGACTGCAGTCTGCCAACAGTAGACTGTCTTCTACCGGACAATTCGTTACCACAACAGTCTGTTATCACTGCTGAAATCCAACAAAGTGCCAATAGGAACCTGTACTCTAATCATCAATGACACCATTCTTATACATAAATTTCATGTACTGAACGTTAATCTACCTTCCTTGTTAAATTGTGTTCATATTCTTAACCCATTGCTATTTCAACTTCGTATTTAGATGAAAATAATTGCCACGATACCTTCCTAATATTGAAATATAATAAAAAAGTTCGTCAAGTGGTTCGAATGGCTTGACTGCCGTTCTGGGTTCGATGTCCGAGTCGGACAAAGTTGACCCTAAAATTTTCAGTAGTAGCACGAATATTGGATTTGTGGCAAGTGTATGGCAATAAGCTCACCTCCCCTACTCTATGGTGGCACCTGTAACATAGCTGGTAAAACCCGGAAGAGCACTACACTCCTCTGCCTCTCTCTTAGGGAAAATACAGGCGTGTTATGTAAAACTAAACAGAATAAATTAAAGAAAAAAAATTATCAAGTCAAAATCGATTCACACATTTATGCAGCGAATTCTTCACTCTACCACGACACGCGAAGCGTTCGATGCATTTGGTAAATGCGGACTGTTATTATTGCACATTTTTCATGCGCTGCCATGGAACACGCCACTGCACCTCGTCCTTCATGTTTCAGGTAGCCAAACGGGCAGAAAATCCAGGATATCGCTTTCTATGCGACAAATTCGAATTTATTCACGACAGATCTATAAGGGCTATATTTGACGCTCCGTGTTTTCTTTCTTCCTACCTCGTAAAGAACCGGGCATGTTAATAATAGAACCTGAACAATTATAATAAAAATAAATTCGCTACTCAATCTCAACACGTCTCTTTTTACGCAATTACTTAAGAGTGAAAATGTTATTTATTCTGGTAATCTAAATTTGTCTTACGCTACGCTTCCAATAGTCCCAAAGTGATAAGTCTCAATTTGGCAACCCTCGTCATGAGCACGCAAACAAAAGTGAACTCCAGCTCACAAAAAGAGTTTTCACCTTGAATGTACTTACGGTTTCGCTTCGATCGTGCTTTGCAGATTCTTGAACTCAACTATAAACAGCTATAAATGTTTGACGGTTAATTGTTACAGTATTTTAGTAAAAAACTTTATGAATATAACATTCAATAATTTTATATAAAGTTTTCGTGTAAAATGAAAGGAAAGATATAGTAATTAAAGATTCTCTTTCCATTAAATCTAAATTACAATCCGCCGTAAATTGCTATGAATATTCGTCAATTAATTGTGACAGTGCTATAGAAGTAGAATTTTATAAATATGATATTTAATAAATTTACATATACATAATTGGCTTATCAAATCAGAGATATGCATAGGTATGTTACAATGATAGATATTATTTAATGTACTTATAGGCTCGCAGTTGACTATAATGCCACCCGATGGTAGGCGAGATCCGGTCTAGTATATATTGTAGCACGCTCGCCTAGACAGTTATGCCTTCCTTTTTATCATATTCTCACTGCAACAGCACATTGATAGAGCGGATTAAATAGATAATCAATTTACACATTATATTATCTCAACATTGTATCCTAACATGTGATAATATGCTTTATCCATTTCAGAAATTGATTTTTTATAGCAGTATAAAATTTTACCCTGTCGTTATGAAGGTTATACTGAAGGTAACGAGTATGGAAGGAAGTGAAGCGCCCAATAGAATATTTATATACCTCCGTAACATACAATTGGAAGCTTACGATGTACTTTATTACGTTTTATAGATAGCTTATTTGTTCATCTGCGCTGTAATATAAGTGTAACTTCAGATAGGTTTCGTCTGCGTGTAAATTTATGTTTCCTACACATTTGCCGACTCACGAAGTCTAGGTTACCAGAGCATCATAACTGTCTCTCTCATAATTCAATTTGGTACAAATACATATAACTTACATTTATCTATATATAAAATTTATGTATTTGGAACCGGTATTCGTATATCATGTACTTGCTTCCAGCTTTAAGAAATGTTTAAAAAAAAAATTGCGTCTCAGAGTAAATAATATAGTGTATGTTCACAATTGAGTTTAAAAATTGGAAATAAAATACTACGCACACATTTGCTAATGATGCAGTTATGTTGTACGTGATAATAGAAACTAAAATTTCTTTCTAAGTAACTGTGCAAAACTAAATTAGAAAACCTTAACGAACACAAGAAAAGGACGCGGCAGATATACAATTTTTGTTAATTATAACGACTATTACGTCTTAATAAGTTTCTCTTTATTATTTAATTACTTCAGAACACAATTACGCAATGAAAATTCGTCATTGTCATGCTGAACAAACGAACTACTGTGGTTTTTTGGGTTTTACAATTCAATGTGCCATCATTGTTCTAGGATTGGGAGAAGACTCTCTAATTTATTGCATTAATTAATATGACAAAAGACTCTACATAGAGATATTAATTAAATGGTCTATTGTATCCGGTCTCATAATTGCGTTCGCAAATATCAAAGATTGGATATATAATGGCTTGCTCGCATTGTTTAATTAGAATAAATTAAGCAAATGAAGTCTGACTGCGGTGTGTTATTCCCCAATGTTTATTCTCTCCGATACAATTTGTCAATGAAATGGATTCGTTTTGAAATCATTTATCTTTACGTTGATACATAGATATACATATATCTGTTTGAGGAAGTACAAACAAAGTTATTACAATAAGTGTCTGACTAAGCAAATTGATTCAATAGCATGATTCAGTTTGCTTTTGAATTTCGATTTGTTTTCAAATATGCTGTCATAGTTGCAACTTATCGGGGCGTTTTGCTACTCTAGAAGTTTCAGAACATTGTTCACCACGTTGCCACAGCGCTTATGGAATAAAAAGAATTAGAAATTTAAAAAATGGAATGTCAATCTCATTCACAGTTAAAAAAATAATTAGTGATACTCTGAACCCAAGGTATGGAAAACATTTTAGATGTCTTTATACCGACGACGCCAGGCTGCAGCGCGGCGACGCTGCCCGCGAACAATGAAGCAGTAAGCACTTTGTCTCCGCGCTTATTTAATTTCTCCGCTCGTGACAATATTCACAATGACTGTAATGTCTACACTACTTCTGTTGTTAACAAGTAAATGTTTATTTTATGAATATCTACAACTATGTATGTATGTACAGTAACAAAATTAACACTAAGTTTTTTTAACCTTAGTATCCACAGACATATTGTATCGGAAGGCTCGAACTCAATAATGTCAGGGACTTTTGTCATATCTAAAAAGGATAGGTTCTGTAGCACAAATATGAGGATAACGCCAGCGGGAACATAAACTTCTATTGTTTTCTATATATTTCTTTTGTTCTTGTGCTTTTTTCTTGTACATTTATTGGTACACAATAGTCGTACTAACATTGTAAGGACATTCCCTTCAGCTTTATTCAATTACGTTGTCCGTGCCGTTCTTGTGAATAGCCTGAATCGACTGCAAAGAGCAAGGTTAATTGTGTAGTTTTAACTAAAGCTCTTTTTAGATCATGCCCACAACTGAAAATATTCTAAAACAACTGAACGCTGTATCAGTATAAATCGATTTTAACCATATCACATACGAATCTATTAACGGGAATATACAATCCAACGTAACTGACGTTTGCTTCAAAATTACACAAGTATTTTTGTGTATTAATACAAATGATTATTCTTATGTGGCTCTCACAGACCTAACATGGAAATTTCTCAGCTTTATGATACAGTACTAACATTGCATCAAGTCTAACGTGTAACAGAACCACATCAATGACTTATGTCTAATAGGACATCTCTCCTATTTGAAGTTATATTGCAGCACTATAGCCTCTACTTTCCCGTTTTCTATTTCATTAACATTAAAACATTACTTACCGCGCAATTACATTAAGTTACTTAGTATTGTTCTAAGGTTAAACAAAGACGCCTTTAAGCCCCTTAAAAGGTTTAACGCCACAATGCTCTAGTACAGTGTAGAGTTCGCTAATAGAGACATTAATTTAACCTTTCAGATTGTTATAACTAAAGAACCTCTTTATAGTACGTGGAGTATTATTTTCATAAAAGTGTATCTATAAAAATGGCATGCTGAAATTCACGTATGTAGACTTCGAGGGAAATGTACGGTATCTATAGAAAAAAAATATTTTTAGCCGCGTTATAAATGTAGGGTAGAGTCTTTGTTGTTTTATTATAATCATTCGAAATACCAGCAAGCTCTGAAAAGCAATTTGTCAAACGATATCCTTCCCCAAATTTAAAGGTCTCATACAAATTTAGTCGATCTGGGCCATTGTAGTGACAAAGCAACGAATAACGATAATTAATTGTTAAATACTCTGAACATGTCATTTACACATGGAATTGGATACACAAACGCACAGACATAGAACAACACACACATACACCACTGTCAAAGAGAATACACGACGTTTAATAAATAATTGAAATTTAAAAACAAAATTAGAATCACTGTATGAAAAGCCGTCCTTGTATTCTTCACCTTATAAAATATACAAATGGAATAAATACATTCGAAATATATTCCCCCTGTAATATGGTAATTACAAGAGCAATACCTTGGATTGGGTTAGAATAAGTAAACGTTTTGAGTAAATTGTATTCAGTAGACGAATTCATTTGATTAATGAGATTTTGCCCGTAAATAAATCGTATTCAGAGGCCCCTTAGGTTACTCGATAAAGTAATTTTGTAATAATTAGTGAGTTAAGTAAACTAATTACTTTGACATAAAAGGCACTTAATATTTGAAGGTTTCGTGACGTGCGGACGTCAAGACGACCTTATCAAGGATTTGATTTTATCAGGAATAAAACTATTCCCTACCTGACTAGCCTTTGATTAAGACTAAGAATAAGACTTTGATTAAGACTGACTTAAAATATGGATAGCTATAAATAAATCGTAGAGCGAATCAAGTTCGTGTATGCAACATATTTCTTATAGAACTTAGGATTTGACCAGATATAAGTTGCGTGAATTCTAGTTCTAGTTGAGATCAAATATAAAACTGTACTTATATATTATGTTGGTTTACACGTACGAAGTATTGTAAATATGTAAAACTCTATGTAGAGTTAAACGTGTAACGCTTGTTACGCAGTGGAATCGTGGTTTTAACGTTGAAGCCTACATAATAAACATTTATAAGTACGTACATAAAACAAATGCTATTTGTAAGCTAAGGATTGCCCGTAATGCAATTTGTGGATTTCAATTAAGTTAACTCTAGTTTAGAAGGTAATGTAAGCAATTTACATAAATCGGTGCTGTTTGACTATCTCCTAAGGGACCTTGCGTGACGTTACAATAATAATATTAATATAAGCGATTAGTATATTACAGTACAACACTACGATTCCAAATATTACCTTAACAAACCTTAGTCGAACGTTGTATCCATTAGATAATATTACTTTTAGTATAGATCACTTCAATTTCTGATATGGAGATGTCGAGACATTAATAGCAACAAACCCTACACAGCGCCGCGCACACTTGCAAAATGTAAAAATACAGGAGTAAAAGTCAACAATTTTGCTAAACATTTTCATTTCTTACTATAGTTTGTGAGTTATAACTTTACCGGTTCACCCAAGAGCCCAAAAACAATTTAGCTCTATACAGTACCACTCTACATCATACACATCTCAAACCAATATATGACAAATCTTTGATCATTTAAGACCTGTTGTTGAAGAGATCGTTGGGAAGGACGAGTAGTAAATTGTTCTACATATGTAATTTATTTACATAAAGTAGTAGTACACTAATGGGATGCGATTAACTGTTTCTAGTATAAAATATCGGCTGCTGTCAAAGTACATATCTGAAGTGTGTAAACAGCCTGTTGACCCGCACTCAGTGTACAAGCCTCCTAAAAAGTATCCGATTCTTAATATAATATATCGAACTAAATTTGGGCGAACGACATATTAGAGTACTCCACTCATAAATTTATCGACCACGCTCAGAATACCACGCGTAACGTTACCTTCTGCGAGAACATCTCTAGAGTATCTTGTTGCTTACTTTTACCTGTATTGAAATTGTGTTATTTCCTTATATTCGTATTCCGTATCTCATATACATTTTGATAGTCACTGAGTTGTTAAGAATAATTGCTTTGTATGTGATTAATTGAAAAATAAATACCTTAATGTGACTAAAATACGCGGCATATGAAGCGGGCAATTATAGCGATTAAAAAATATTGCTGCAATGAACTTAACGAATATTTATCTATAAGCTTGCGAGTAACAGTAACGTGTGTTTCTGAAAGATTCTGAAATATTGATAAATGGAGGAAATAATACACACAGAATTACATTAATATTTGAATATTATGTACTTATGTATGTGTGTTAGATGATCTAAAATGTTTAGTAAATTACACATTTGAACATACCTGTATTAATGCATGTACATATGTTCATATGTTTAAATGTTCAACTGCATCTATTGCATACATGCCGAAGTTCTGATAGTATACACATGTATTCCGGTAGTTTTACGTGAGCTCCTATTTATTTTCACTTAGTCGGTGTCGCAAAAGCAATATGGTGGGAACCGATAAAATGTTCAAAAATATGCGTCGTAAGCACATCTTCTAACATCTGAGTTCAGCAGAGCGAGGCAATTCGATACGTACTACAGACTGAAAGCAAATTCACTAATGCAGTGGTATATATGTAATTTTATAGTTTAATAACTATAAGTTAAATTTTTAGTAGTGAGTCTGGATCTGTGTCCGGGGTATGACAATAGGCTCACCATCTATTTCACTGTGGGATGTACAATTAACTGGTTTAACGTGGCAATAACGTACTACAATCCTCTGGCTGCCCCTTCGGCGATTACAGTCGTGAAGTTACGTTAACGTTCAAATTCCATTATCACACCTATCTTTTATAGAAAAAGATATTTAAACATTCTTAAAGGGTTCAATGCGCTTTTGTATACCTTTAAACTTATATTCTGTATACAAATTTAAACTTTCATAGCAGCTCAAGTGACGTTTGCTACAAAATAATAATATTCGAAGTTTAAATAATTTTGAAATCAATTATAGAATCAGCTCTTTTGCCTCCGCTGGGAGTTTGATTGTTTAATAAACTTTGTAATTTACTTGATGAGTGTCTCTGAATTTTAAACGTGAATTATATTTTTATCAACTTTTACATTATATAATAAAGAATCATTCGCAATTAAAATTTGATCTAAAAAAAAATTATAGACACTTAGGATTTTAATTCCTTACAATCCACGTTAATACAATCCATGCAAAATTCATCCATTACTTACAATTGTAGTCCATTACAATACATGGATAAGAAATAATTTATTTTATTAATATCATATAATGGTTCAAGGTTAATAAAATTTAAAAATATACTTCAGAATATAAAGACCAAACTTTATATTTAAACACGTTAGTTTATTTTATAATAACATTTTTACAACATCATTAATTTTGTGACGCGCCCAGAAAACAGGAAAACCAAAATTTAATGAAAATGAGATACTGTAACCGACTTGAATCTTAACTTCCCTTGTCTAAAGTTACCTGCGCGTAAAAGATATTAAAAGTTAAAATTACATCGATTTAGCTGGCAACATTGACACATAGAGCGTGCCGGAAGCGTGCTCAAAGGGCAATTTAAAACGCATTAATAATATTCCATGGCAGCTGAGATCGATGTTAGGGCTATTAAGAACGCATCTTACCGAATGCCATTTTTAGGCTAGAAACTGTCAACCACCGCTAGTAAACAAAAGGGCACTCGTCTTTTGCAACAACTGTTTTATGGCTCGATATTGCTAATTGTAATAATACTGCTATTTTGCAATATTTATTGCATGTTTTTTATTTGCACACATTGTAAATTTAATTGTAATATGTATATATTTCACGTAAAAGCATGTGTTTAATTAATTTGTTTCATTATATTTAACTGTAAAACATTAAACCCGTTCGACGTTATCTATTTGTGCTGTATACCAGCAGTTGCTGTGTAGCTGCTCAAGTTAACCCTTAGGGATACCAACTGTAGCCAGGACTTCAGGATTTAATTTAAACTTTTGGTCCCGAAACTTCTTCAAATACAGAGTACAGAATTTGCAACGGACGTACGCAAAAAACTTACTAGTTTATTTATAGTACTACTCTTGTGTCGTACTAGTTCAGTACAGAGAAGTTTGTATTTTTTCTATTTTATAATCTTCATCACCTTGTTTAAGTTCTTTCTCCATTGTATTGTCCAAGGCGTGTAACGTCTGCTAACCCGTAATTGGGCGGCGTGGGAGACTATATCCCTAACCGTTCTCATTTTAAGAAGATATCTGCTTCTAGCAGTGGAACGATGTAAGGGTTGACGACAAAAACTATGAAGACGCTTCAACTGATTTTGAAATACTACATATAACAGCATCAAAACTGATTGACTGACATTGGATATGTACATACACATAGTACAAATAGAGACGTGAACGTAACACCGCGTCTGTAATCTTCGAAAGGGTAGACAGAGGAGTGTAGTACGCTCTTATGTTTCACCAAATCTAAGTTAGAAAGTCCTATAGTACCGGACCTTTCGATCAGCTGCCCAACTTTTCAACCACTCGACCAACGAGACAGTGACAAACAAACACACATATACTAAAAGCGTAATACGTACTAGCAAATTTAGTGGAATGTATGTCATTAATGACGTTGCCAATACAAAGCTCTAGCTTCATTAGACTTTAGTCTCACAGTGGAATAGCGATCACTGAAGCGAACCAGGTAATCAGTGCTTTGTGCTTAGATACATAATATCACATGGCTTGAAACCGCATATTACGCGAGATCATACGAAGCACTCATACATGGGAGAACGCTACCAGGGTGTAAAATTACGCCTAACCTGGCGTGGTCTCTTGTTAGATGAGCGTGGACAGTCACTGATTTTCAAGTAGTTTCATCTTAAGTGTCCACGTTTGACGTAAGAAAACACGCCTGCAATCAATGAAGGGGTAAGCAGAGAAGTGTAGCACACTCCCATGTTTCACCAGTTACGTTTACGTCCCATGCAATAGGTGATGAGCCTATAGCCATACACTGGGCACAGATCAAGACTCCGAGTCACTACTAAAAATTCTAAATTAGAAAAATCCAATAATACCCGATTTGCGATTTGAACCCAGGACCTCCCGATCGGCAATCGTACTTGCAATCACTCTACCAATCAGGCAGACATTTTTATCTTTGATACTTAAAGTCTGTAAACTTTATACATAGCCTTTATAGTAGCTCCAAAATAACATAAGTTGCAAAAGGGCTAATCCACCGATTCACTTTGGAGGAAAGTAGAGTAAGCTGATAAACCCTCTGCATTTCAAGGTATAGCTGTGACGAAAAGTTAGATGTCCTCTGTGTGACGAAATTGATTACAAGCCGCAATTAAATTTGTAACATTAATAAGCCCGCAAGGGATCTAGTTTCGGTGATTTCAAATTGAATTTTGTTGAAACTCTAATATTTTGTACATATGTATGTACAATATCAATATCAGATCCGTTCATTTTAATGAAATGCCGTATAATATCTGTCTCATGTAAAGTTCAATTAAAAACCTCGTTGCTAAAGTGTTAGTTAAGATGTTCACTAACTATTTAATACCTAATACCTTTTCTATACCTTACGTTCATAATATTAGCCATACTCTACCTCCTTTTAATTTACATCGCTTTTATCACTCATGAGTGGTTTTATAGCGCTGTATGAATATTATAAGCGTAACATACAAAGAAGAAACATTAAATTTCAAAATTTATGTGCAGTTAACGAAACAAAATGTAGCTGACAAATTTAATACAAAAGGTACTCGAAGGAAATTTCCGAACGATGTTAATTTATTTATTTAGTGAATGTGTCCACTGCACGTGGTCTGTACTGCTTAGCTCCGGCCGCAGTATGTCACAGTTACAATCGAAGTCACCTTATCGCGCGTGTTAGAACTGTCCACATGTTCCGCATACACAACTCCGTGACGAGGGAGTCGCAAGGTTTTTCGTCCTCGTTCTAAATAAAATAGAATACGTGGCTAACCTAGGTAATAACTATTTTGCATACGAGTTATATTTTGTTATTATAATTTTTCGCGTAAATAGTAAATAACAATATAATATAATAATAATAATAATAGTGTGTTTTAACAGGTATGTATGTATATGTATGTATATTACACGATTTATACTATTCTTTCTTGATTAAATTTGTCAAGTATTACGTGAGAATCTTCAAAACCGACATGTATGTATAAAGACGTGGAGATATATGGAAATAGCACCTCAAGCTGGTAAGGATAGACAAATTTTGACACTCGGTGCTCTCTGCCTAACCTGTAAGGGTCCTGACGTGATGAAATAGTTAAATAATAGGTAGAAATATTACGACTGTCCAATTTAGTCCGCTAAAGAGTACATAATGTTAAAAAGTTCTAAAATTGACGTGTATCAAATCTCAATGACATCACTAAGATTCCTTGACGGACCTTTCGATTATTTATTGTATAAAATTAAATAAGGACTGCGCACCGTTATCAAAGCAGGTTACTGAACCAGTAAATGGACAGATGGGAGAGTGAACGAACGAACAGACAAACCAAAACATATATAAATTTACGTCTCAATATATTTCATCTATGAAAAAGAAATATTTAAGGAATAAATCGGTAAAGAACCTTCGAAGTGTTTATTTTTATCAAACAAGATTTATTGCATTATCTTTGTCTCGTCGACTTTCTCACATACCTACCATAAGTGGTCAGCCAGTAGGAAACTAACCACGATCGATTCTGAACTCTAAGATACTAAAGGTTAAAATGTATGATAAATACCAAAAAAAAATATATAAACTTCTACTATCCGCATTAAATTGGGAGATTCCTTTTTCATGGGACGTATAACATAAAGGGTGAAAATTGAGAGGACTACACTCCTGTGTTTATCCCTTCAGGAAAATGCCCGTGTAATATTATGTTTAAGCAGTGATAACCTAGTGGTTAAGAATTCAACCTCTCACTCCTAGAGTGCTAGGTTCAAATCCAAAGCGCGCACCTCGTTACAAAAGTGCGTTCTAAGTTTAAATATCACTCGCAAACAGTGAAGGAAAACACCGTGAGGAAACCTGGAAACGACCAGCGTATCAGATTATGGGCTTAACCCTTTCAATATGAGAGGAGACCCATATTCCAACAGTGGAATGATAAATAGGTTGATTATTTTATTTATCATTATTATGTTATGTTACGTTCCTCTTAATATTGGACATTTTTAAATAGTTGTATCAGTACCATTGTTACTTCACCCTAAAAGTTTTCTGTAATATTTTATTACTACTAAGAATGCGGAGCCTGAACAGTCTATTTTTGTTACATTTTAATCAATAATTTTCAAGTTGTAATAAAAGGCCATCAACTGGTGTAATTTCCACAAATTCTCACGACAGCTTAATAAGCTCTACTTAGAAAGTGTTCGGAGCAACGATTTTTTGAATAGATCGTTTACACGTAAATGGAAAGTTTTAAAACATCTAAGTTTGATAAGAATCTGACGTAAAAATAGTTGAAAATCTCTTAAGATATCAATCAGGTTATTAAAAAAAAACAGAAAAAGGTTAAAAAATTAAATACATTAAGCTCTGAAAATTACTCTAAAAATCACGCATTATTCTAATAACTAAACATTATTTATTTAAGGTTTTATTGAGTAAACATATATCATATATTTATTCATAATGTAATATATATATTTAATTGTATATTTAATTATTTACCGTTTTAGTTAAGAGCACCCTAATGCTATTATTGCCATGTGAACTGGACCTTCATGAACACGTTAATGTAATCAAACGGAGGGTAAATTTACAAACTTCAATTTATTTAATTTGATTACTATATTGAACAAAATTCCTATGGGAAATTTATCATATCAAGCTTGTATGTTGGGAACGACGAAACTGCCTAATATGATTAAGATACAACACAGCTCAAGTATTAGAAGAATCAATTTTCAGAGTAATAACAATATGCTTCCTTCTAATTATTATCTTAAATTTATGTGGCGTTTCTGTGCAAATAAAATTCCCACTGTATGAAGTGTTGTACATCCTAATGCGGTTAGTAAATTATAACCATACTGAATTTCAATATAATTGCTTCATTCGGTTTCGTTTCTGATCATCATCATATGTGCACGTCAGAATTCTACCCTTCTGACTTCCACATAAACTAGTATATGACCAATCTAGTCAAAAAAGAATAGTATCAATGTTATAAAAAGCTAGTTATACGTGTTAAAGGTACTACACACTATTTAAAGATAGCTATCACTATGAATAAAAACCTTTGTATTTATCTTAATCGAATTTTCTATCTATACGGTTTTTATTGACATTATTATTTAACTTATTCTTAATTGATTGGAGCTGTTTCGGTCTTTCTCTAAAGAATCAAATGTAGAGTTCGTATACAAAGTCGAATATCGAGTCAGTGGCGCACGTGCTCGTTTGTACTTCCGTTACGCATTTCACCAGCAGTGGAACGTGTACCGGAAGAAGACTAATATGTACGTATAGGCTCACCGCCTATGTTGACAAACATAATCTACACAATAACAAACGAAATAATGTAATGGTATCGTAAAAAGTAATTCACAAATAAAATCCGTCCGAACCACATGTTGTTCAGTTTAACGGTTCATGAGTAATGCGTCAAAACGTTCAAGCTACGGGCGCTACGATTCGTAGCTGCAGGTAATAAATTACGTCTAGAAGTGAAATGGAAAATTATTTATTGAGTCTACAAATCTTCGGGTGACACGAAATAGTCCATTGATGAAAACGATGATCAATCCTCGGAGTTATTTACCAGTAATATATATACCATCAATACCATGAAAAGCGCCGCCTTCAATTCTGTTAGACGATATGATTTAGACGCTTACGATTTATTAGAAGGGTTTAGTAAACCTTAAATCATCGCTCAATATAATAAAGTAAAGGGTGTCTTAAGTATAAATTGGATGTATTGAGTTAAGAGACGTTTTAACTTAGCCCTTAATCGTAACAGCCTATCATCATGACCTTATTATTTTTACGTTATTAAGACACATCGCCTCTCAAAAAGTTTAAAGTCATACCACAGATTACCATGTTGATTACATGCTATTGGCAGGCTTCAAAAACCATAAAGAACATTACGTGTAGTCAATAGTAAAGCTTTTCTTACGATGACTTTGTTAATCTTTATAACAAGTCATAACTCATATAAACCTACGTAACTTTGTTTAGTCACGACTAAATGTTTTTGACGGATTTTTACTCGAGACGTCCGAATTATGTGACCGATATCTAAACGATTAAACTTTTGTGTTGTAAGAGTATGACTTTATGAGTAGTACTTTCTCCGTAGGTCTATATAATCCGAGTTCTTGGCTAAACAATTTTTTAGTTATTTTTTGATGGAAAGCCACAAACAGATAAATCTAATATACGAAATAGAAGCAGCGCCACGTGTAATATCTTGGAACATTTTATAGTCTGATTTGAAATGCAAATTTTTTTTATAATTAAATTCTTGGCAATCTGCTTGAGCGAATAAATTTTTCCATCAAACCAGCTGTAGAACTACACAATCTTATTTATAAGCTTAAAAAATTTAATCTAACGTAAGTCTGGCATCAAACAAATGCATAAATAACAACGGTTGTAATACATTTGTGGCTTGTTTCATTTGTGGCTTGAGGCCAAAAAGCAGTTAACTGAGTCAGCCCACCAACTTAAATGTAGGTAGCACCTCCTCCTATGCAGCTCTGAACGACCACACCTAGGCGTGTTTAGCCTTAATCGGGTAAGTTACAGAAGATAATTAACCACAGTTTCATTATATTATTGTGTTGGGATTTCGTTCCACAATTAAATATATTACGACCTTTGGTAACGTCATTGCAACCAAGTGAGTAAATTAAAAATATAAACATTGAAATGAATAAAAGAATAAAAGGTATACGCTAATAAAAATTTTGCCAAAAAGGCAGCCTTATTTTTTCCTTTAACCCTTTCATCGTCATTAAACATGATGTCGTTCCACTGATAAATACGGGTCCTCTCGCAGAATGAAAAAAGTTAAAACATTGGTCTGCCACGCTGATCGAGTGCAAGTTCGCAGACTCCACACGATTTAGAGAACCCAACTAAATCCGGAACAAAAGTAGAGAAAAATCCTTCTTCATGAGCCCCGTCGATAGCAGCAAGCTCGCTACGATGGCTTTAGTACATAATAACGAAATTTCTATTAACCTATATATTTTGTTAAATAAACAAAACAGCTAATTTAACATCTACCTCTTACACCGTAGTACAATTTACGGAAATCTTACACATATATACAGTTATTATTTCTCAACGAAGATTCTCGAAACGTCACATAAAAGTTATGTCACATGAAATATAAAAGTACTCCTCAAGAATTCACGAGTAAAATGCAGTTAGCGGTTAACCGACGCCCGCTTGCTTTGGTGGAGCTACGTTTGTGAGCGAAACACGTATTCGCTGTGGTATGTATGATGAAGTACACTTTATTTCCTAAATGTACATGTCATATTTATTTGAAAGAGGATGACGCATTGCCCGTGTAGTATGTTAGTTAGCCGCTGGTATTTTTATTTTAACTGCATTTGAAAAGTTACGTTATTCACTATGATATGTACATAATTATGTCTAAATATGTTGCAATATGTTAGTTCACAAAGATAAGTGTATCTGCTGTACCTATTTCTGCCGTAAGACAATGATTGTTAAAACATTTTGTGTTTCAGCTTAAAGAGTTGTTTCCAATTCACGTGTATTTTAGAGGCGACCATCTCAGTTCTCAAATACAACATATACTTATTACTAAATACATTCATACTAATGTCTAATAACTGGACCGATGTTACTAAAGGACCCATCGCTACAGTCCTGCCAACATTACCAATCATTCGAAGTTTTATTAATACCTATTACCGGCAAAATTAATTGCAACTAGCAGCCCCATTCTCACACTCCCGTTCAGAGAAAGCTGCAGGTGCCACAGGCGTAGTAACCCCTTATGACCGCTGCCTAATCACGCGCTGCTCTCTTTACATAATTTTTTTTTCTTTTTTTTTAAACATATACTGATGATAACAAGTAAAAATTAATGATGATGAAGATGAGGAAAACCACTTAGTCATAGACATCTACCGCAACATTAAGAATGCTAGTTTAGTTATTAAATCAAAACTTCGTATGTGCGTGTTAACTTTTATAGGCGCAACTGTATAATATGTATGTCCCTCAACCGTACATAATAATGCAAGAACAGAACAGTTTTCACGGGCGCATAAATAAATTACTAGGCCAGTAAATCTTATGGACATAGCAGACCTACCACGTAGTGTCATAAACTTACATATTATCTTGACCAAATAGGTCAAGTTTTAGCTTACGGGTGAGTCACAAGTTTCCGACACTGCCGTACATAAAAATGTTGACAAGTATAGAAAAGTGTTCTATAACGATAGAGGTATTTGGCACTCGGTTCTTATGCCTAACTTGGAATAAACCTAGCGTGACGATATAAGAATAATGTAGTTTACTAGTTACAGAATAGAGTGTAACTGTCATTAAAAAGCAACCTCAATGTTAGCTCGTACCAACCACCTTTCATTTCTCTCACGCTTGATTCGTAAAATGCAGTTGTTTATGCAAAAATTGTATTTACATACAAGTACAAGAAAATCCCTAGCAGCCACGGTCTTTATAACCTTATGATATTGCCAACTTATAGATGTAATGCTCATATTTTAAAGATATTTTGCGAAATTTAAAAGAGGTAAGGGGTTCCAAGCTCCATTTTCGGAGGTCAATCCAACCTCACCTACTCGCTATCCATCCTAACTACAACTAACGAGGCTCTGACTACCGGCTGACTGCGATATAACTCAGCCAACCTAAACGCAGATAATTGCCTGGCCTATAGGAGGCAGTAGTGCAAGCGGGGCAAGCAGGTGTACTGCGCAATCTCCCTTTCACTTGCCCAACATTTCCCATGTTGGACATACGGGTTGGGGAAATACTTTAATAAGAACTATGTCCAGCAGTGAATTGAGACAAACTTAGAAAGTTAATGTAAATAAAAAAAATATGAACAGTTCAACTGTTATTGATATTATTAATTGGTAATATTAAAAAACAATTGACATACAATTTTGTAAATACTACTTAAATCATCAATGTCACTCATTGTCAATTGAAATTCCAATACGTTATGTGATATCACAGAACGTCAATGACTGTACACTGACGCATGACGCATGATATAACGCATGACGCAAATTATATGATTGTCAGGCACTACTCGTTTAGCCAGCCAGTCGCGTAAACTCTATCCAACGTCTATATTAGTACTACATGTTTATAATAGAGATATATTTGTGACGTTAACAGAGGGAGATACCGAGTGAGCCTTGTAAATGCCCAATTAATAAAATATAATGATCTTGTATTATATACGTATTCATGAACAGCTTTCCTATGGTCTAGCGACGCAAACATTGGTTAAATCAGTTTGCCGGAGACCAAGAAAGACACTACGAAAGTATTCAATTCATTCTTCAGAAACCAATTTATTTGGGAGATTTATGTCCTTACAGTGAGTACAATTCGGGCGGTCGATGCAAGAAAATGGATTTACGACAAAATACATTACTAGAAGTCTACAAACTGAGTTCCTAAAACAAAAACAAAAGTTATCTTGGATTGTTCACCCAATCGCAGTTGGTTTAAGTCCAAAAAGATATACGATCCCAGTTCTTCAGTACTACTGTGTTGCAAATAGGTGAATTCGATTTTACATCGAAATGAACCAATCTTACGCTCCATCTGTTCCTTACTAACATTGTCATGTCCATCAATTAATTATCAGATACTTTTATATCTTCTTCCAACGCAATCTAATTCCATTACACACAAATACCGTATAGCTTGCAATGAAAAAAATGCTATTTCATATTCTTTCTTTATAGATACTTGTGACACACATAGGCGTATTTTCGTTGGCAGTCATACAATAAAAACATTCCGCCGCTAAGCATTGTTATACATATGAACGTTCCATTGATGGATGTTTTAACAATGCTTCAGACACTAAGTATAGTTCATTCTGTCTGCTGTTTAACTTAATCGGAGATTTTTTTTATCAATTTTTCCTTGTGTAATTTTAAGTGTAACTATAGGTAACAACAACAGTCAGCATGAAAATAAAAGTGACAGATGTACAATGCTTAGTGTTCGACCATTGAAGCAACATCAGAACGCATAATATTGTGGCAAATAACTGTGTTTTTAACGACTCCACATAGTTAACTAAATGCTCGAATGTACGAGTAATTACACAGCAGACAAATATAAAGCTTTATAATAAGCAAAAAAAAAAACCTCTATTACCAACAACAAAAAGAAACGGTGACATACAAAACGAAAGCTCTAATTTCAAGCTAGGTAGATCACTTAGCATATTAATCAGTGAAGAACTACATTACAAAAGTCGGAGTAGTTCAGGCTGGCAAAGTAGAAATAGCATAGAGTAAAGTAATATATGACACGAGCGAGTGACAGTTGTAGCGATTACCTAGTGGTTTAGATATCAGTCTTCCATTACGACATTCAGGAGTCCGATTTTTGGTGCTTATTTCAATATTGAAAAGGTTTGGACGTAATTTTTTTTACATATGTATATATCACTCGTTATAACTGTGAGCGAATAATTCATGAAGAAATCATGAAGGAGGCCTGTATCCAATGGTCGAACGCTGAGAAGGCTTTAGTGATGTAGATGACATGAGTGGACAAAATTAATTTTTGGAATCGCTGTATTTTTGTTTAGCATTACTATAGAAAACTACCACGACTTTTTCCTTTCCAGTGAATCCAACCACACGGTGTCAGTCAGATTGGAGGAAACACAGATTAGTGACCATTCCGAGATTCGCAACTTTCTAAGCCTTAAGATACTGTCCCGCGGTAACAAGGGTCCGCTGGCTTACAGAACTTTCCTCAATATTAATATTATATGAAATTTGTGTCGTTGTGAAAGGATTGTCTTTTTGAACTGTCATGGAATTTTCAACAGGAAATTACGATTGTGAACGTGAAGCATACATTTTATTTTAATATTACCCGTACGTGTTGTTTATATACAAGTCCCGTAGAATATTATAGTTTATACATATAATTATTTTTTTACGCGTAACCTGGAAACTAGACAAATGGGCCAACTGACGGTAGGTAGTCACCTTCGCCTACGAACATTTGCAATACGCGCGAAGTGCTCTACGCGTTGCCGGCTAAAAGGAGAGCTTTCTGCGCTTTTATTAATAACCCCCATATCCTAGTGATTCGAAACAAACTTCAGGTGAAACCTTATTCTACATTGACACGTGCCTCATGACAAGTAGCGTGATTCATAATAAAGATTATTAATAACGCAGTCTTTTAAAATTATTTCTTATAATAATTTAAATTGTTAATGTGCACAAAATTTTACTCCAATGGATTAAATTAAATCCTCTTTCTATTTACGACGCTTAGTTTCTTAACCACGAGAATAAATCATTCGATTTAATTCAAAAAGAAAATAAGAAACTATGGTAATAGGTTCACCACTTATTACTTGGGACTTAAACGTAACTGGTGAAAAGTGTGAGTGAATTACACTCCTCTGCCTACCCTTTCGTGGATTACAGGCGTAATATCAAGTTTGGAAAAAGTATATGACATGGCGTCTTGGAAGAACCTTATGTCCTGCTGTGGAGAAGTAGAGTGTTATCGTAAGCGATGATGATGGGGATGATGTTGATAATGTTGATCATGGTAATGATGATAATATTGAAGGTTAACTTAAATATGATATAATATATAATGATGACGATTCGTACACTACATATATAGTACATAATAATAAAATACAATAATTGCTTTTATTTGAAAAGGTCAAAATAAGTTTGCTCGTTGTCAATAAGTTGGACTATATTTATTATGCTTTATATTATATATTTTTATAGATATAGGATTCACAGCACGGATGTCACAACAATGTCCCTGTACTCTATAAATGTAATTTACTTAAGTAACAAATGGAACAAAGTAAATACAAAGACGCTAAAAGTGTGTTGATACGATATGTAAATATGTACCAATGTATATAATGTAAGAAAACATATTATATATATTATCTGGAGACTTTTAGTGTTTTTTAACACACAATATATTTTTTGATTGATAATTTACTTCTAAGACTAATGTTTACACTGTACTCGTAACAATACTCATTTATAGAAAAATTACGGAAAAACAAACAACTATAAAATTTTGCAATGATATATTCTAAATCCGTTGTTATGTTGAAGCATACCCCAATTTCACATGATTTACATGTGCAAACCAAATTGTTTACATTTCAAATCGTTGTATGAAAATGTTGAAAAATTTTGACTGTAAATATATTCAAACCATTACTCACCTCCGCTTTATAATGAAGCATGTAAGTAGGTTACCGTGTGCACTATTCAACCATTGCCTTCTAATGCCACTTTATTTAACTTTTGTAAATTAACTAACAAATAATAACTATATTATACATTTATTGACTATGCACTATTCAGTTATACATTAAGTTTTTACACCGGGAAAAGTTGTAGCGGCTACGCGCGTATACCGAATTCGTAGCGCGTGTACGAACCGCGTAGACGTCCGCTACGCCCTAACGTCCGCGTAGCACTGAACATCAGACCACGTTTGTATCTATTAGTAGGCTTTTCACTACTTAAGACTTTTCCTTTAAGCCCCGTAATGAAGGTTTCATTTCATTTATTTGACATATCATTATTTTATACATATCTGTAATATTTGGGTTCAGTTCAATTACGTCGGCATATTTCTGCCATCGACATTAAATAACCTGTTTCGATATACTATCGAGAGTTTGTTCAGTAAACATTCATTTAGAATTCTGTAGTACTAGTAAAAGCTAACATAAATAACTGTGACAAGAAAGATCCAATATCTATTCAATAAAGTAAAAGTATTGACAAAGTTTTTACGACGATGCTCAAGGTATTTGTTTTGGAAACTTAAAAAATTACAAAAGTATTTGTTTTTTCATTCATATTACATTAAATCGAAAAATATATTAAAGAAACTAAACTGGTCATAATAGTGTTACGATTACAACTTGTGTTTGTAACGTAGAAGTGACTTGGTTTTATTGATTTGTCGATCAATCATGATAGAAAATGTGTTCATTACTAAATTGTGTGACACACAACGGTTGTACGACTGGTGACAAACGATTTTTTATTATAAAATGCGAAAGGAAAGTAATTTATTTGAAAGCCATTACTATATCTATGATATTTTATTTATAGGATCCAGTAATATCGTATAAGTTTTATTGAAATTATGGCTATGTTCGTTTAAAACATTACGCTGCAAAGAAATGTTTCACCTTGAACTCAAAATGTAATTTAATTAATTTTTTTACATTACATACATACTTCACGCTAGATCCATTATCAGGTAGGTAGAGAGCAGTAAGTGCCGAACGTCTCTATTAATATAATAATCATTGCACTAATAATAAAATTTTATTTAATAGTAAAAATTACAATCAATATTTTGTACAATAAATGATAATATTGAGCGAGCAGAACTGCATGAATTACTTTGTTTTTATATTACATTCATAGCAAGTAACAGCGTGGCAAAATTCTGGGCTAAAACCATTTAGGGACTTAAAATGTGTTTGTCATCGACACGCTAAGAAGAAGAAGAAGCAAGTAACAAATAATATAAACTTCTTCTAACCATATAAGAGTTGCATATTTAAATCGACCTTAACATTTTTATTTTTACTGTTTCGATATTGAGTCTCCTTTAGTATTCTAACGTACACTCGTTACTCGATTCTCGAAACCCACTTCGTATGGGACAGGTACATTCCAATTCTATTATTTATATCGTTAGATTCGACTGTCGCGTGCCTGATATGGAGGCACCACGAGCCCACGAAGCTTTTGTTTGGTGTGCTATTTATTTCTCAATAACAAAAACACGCGCTTATTTCTTCATTCATATTATTACTGTCGCACGAAAACTTTTGGATACACAATAATAAATCAAAATTATTTGATATGCTTTCGAAAAATCTTTAGTGAACTGTATTCGAAGATTAAACATGAGAAAGACTATGTGAAAAATCAGTTTTATAATTTGTCGATGAAAGTTATTAAATAACGAGGTAAAAATCTTAGGGGTAACCTGTAAAGACCTAAAAAATGTACTATTTATAAATGACCCAGAAATTTTAATGTTTTTCAATGTGGTAGAACCTAGACTCAAGTAAACCTAAGTTTCTAAGTATGCACCATTAACAAATGTTTGTTAGTATGTATATGAGCATATTCATTGATTCTGATACTTATCTAAAATAAGACCCTCTTCGTAATAGAACATAAAAATCGTTTTTCTATAGTCCACACGCATTGTTTTTTATCGTTTTCATTTCCGTGCGTCCGCTGACACGCACCGTCGGCCTCATTTGTAGCACATTTACACCAACGCACTTCACTATTGTGTCCAGTATGAAGAAGCTCGGAAACTCGAAGAATCTAATACATTTTATTTCGTTTAAATTTCACGTATCACGCAAAAAGTGATTCCTGAATATATTAAACAGCCTTTTTTAATTGACTTTATAGCCAAGTGGCTGGAAGCTCGACTGCTTATCGGGAGGTCCTGGTTCGGGTAGTAGTGGAAATTTTTTAATTTAGATTTTCTAGTAGAAATTTCTAGTAGTATCTCGGAGCCTGGATGTGTCTGGTGTACAGCAATAGGCTCAACATCTATTATTCCATGGGACATAAACTTAACTAGTTAAACGGGGGAGTGTACCGCACTTCTCTGCCTATTCCACCAGAAATTAGAGGCGTGACGCAACGTTTCACATATGAAGAAGCTTAGAAATTTCTCGAAGGATCTAATATATGTACGTAAGTATGTACGACACTACATCTGATTCCCGAACATGTTAAGTAGTTCTGTTGTTCTCAATAGTATCGTATTTAATTGAACTGTCTCTTGTCCGGCTGTGTGTTCTACACTGATGTAAGGAGGAATACGTGTATCTTTGTTAGAACATGCATTTTGCAACCGCGGTTCGATATTTATTGTAAATAAAAAACTACTGCACCAAAATTACGGATTTTATGGTCTTTTTTAGATCTAGAATTTTTTTACTACATTTACGCTTTAATAGCAACCGCAACAAGCAGTATAGTGTACATTTAGTGCTATTAAAAAAAAAAGAATTATCTAACATGGTAGACAGCTTTTAATTTGGTCTAAAAATATTTTCATTTACGTAATCTTTTTGCAAGAAAATTTTATTAGTGTACATATGAGTTTTGATTAAAATTATTTATGGATGTACTGATAATATGTAGGTATGTACATATAAAAAACATGTTGTGTAGATATATTCTTTTAGGGACTTGAACTTGCTTACTATTTTTTCAGAAACCATCATTAAGCTTTTGAAGTAGTAGGTTAAAAGTACACTAATCCCTAGAGTACATTCATAATAAATGTTTATTTCCAGTGAACCGCGCCATTTTGCCGCATAAACCTTGAAGTTGTATACACGCCGTTACAAATTTTCTTTCGTATTGATGAATATTTATTTTCATACTGCCTCGTTGGTCGAGTGGTTGCGAGTACGACTGCTGATCGGGAGATCCTGGGTTCAAATCCCGGTTCGGGTACTATTGGATTTTTCTAATTTAGAATTTCTAGTAGTAATTCAGACTAGTAGAGTAGAGTAGAATAGTCATAGTTTCTAGTAGTGACTCAGTCTAGTAGAGTAGTAGTCTGGACCTGTGCCCGATTTACAGCAATAGGCTCACTACCTATTCCATGGGACGTAAACGTAACTGGTGAAACGTGAGAGTGTACTACACTC
>DWME01001233.1:0-26086 GCA_018244795.1 Parelbella ahira ahira
GACAGGAATGTGAATATGTTCGAAGTTTTATGTATCCATACATATTGCAGTTAATCGATATGCGACAATTCTGCACAGATATTGCGGTAGGACGGAGCGCGTGGGCGCCCCTGAACGCGACTGTTTTTGTTTTCTTAGTTAACGAAACGCATTCGGCACTCGATCTGTGTGTTCAACATTGTGCTTAAATCTATCAGCGAAGTAAAATCATAGCTACGAACAGCGGCTAATCGGCTAATGTTACAAACGCTAATAAATCATTGGTGCCGTATCTAACGAGTGCCATTTAAATGCCAGTCGTTTTGAGTCGTAATCCTAACGAGCGAGCGTTCCGGGCGTGTGTCCGCGGCTGGTCGCCGGCGCGTGTGCGCCGCGGGTTCCACTCTTTCACATAACTTTATTGGTTGTCCACCGGCCGCCGCAACTCGTGCTCTGCTGCGCGGAGATAGAGCCCAGTTTCGCGCGGCGAGTAGCGCCTGCGTGTCGCACGACGCCGTGCCGCGCTAAGCCCGATGTCCGTCTGCTTGCATTTCATATTCTACTACATTTCTAATTTCTATTCAAATTACTGCTTAACACAATCTCTTCCCTATACGGAGGAGTAGATTCTTTAATTAATTATATTAATTTAACTATAAAACTAAATAGTTTCATATCTCCATATTAATATACTAGCTGATACTTCGTTTGCGTTGTATAAGACATTTACCGCGTCGGGGGACCTCTCGAGCGAATCAAGAAATGTTGCACTATCGAACCATTGCAGGAACTTAGTAGGGCTTGTAAGATAGATATGTAGATGTACAAAATTAAGTACAAACTACAATTTGAAGTTAGTATTTATTATGTATTCGCTATACCTGTGTTGGTATAACTAATTATGGGGAGTAACATAGCTATCTTCCAACGCGGCGACTCTCATCTTAAAAGTATAAATAGGTTATTTTAATGCAGTAATAGGTCAAACAAGTAATTATATTTTTTACTTGATATTCAGCTCGTCTGTATCGCGGATTATTCAGAATTTTTAATTTCATTTCTACTATACACGTTTTTCTTAAGTCAAACTTACTTTTCAAAGGTACATAAGGTAAAGTAATATCTGTTTTACGGTAAAATAATATCTGTACTGACGTCAAAGTTTAGCTCGCTGTATGTAAGGATTACATAATAATAAGTTTTTTACAATACTCGCCACGTTGTTCCATAAGTTGTCTGCCGCGCCGGCTCCGGCCTCGCCGCTCTCTACAAACACACTTATCTAACAAGAGGCGCGTCCACTTCATACGTCAATATTTTGCGTTCATTCAAAACACTGAGTATTTCCTCGGCGGTCGAGAGATTCCACTAAATGCTCTGAACCTCTCGATACGAACCGTTGGCACGGCAGACGTCATTACTGTTACCAATATTTTACAAAAAATTATCTACTTTTCTGAATATTCATGGCAATTAAGACCAGTAAGGTAAGTACAAGTGTTACGTTATATAGGTAATAAAGCATAACGTTGCGACCATTTAATAAATAATTTGAGTGACAAGATGCTTTGTGTCTACGTGATATCGTTACGCCGTCGACCGTTAGCACGAAAGAAGGAAATGTATCTCCTCTCAAAATAGTGACCTATTTTCTGGCCACGTGCGCGCAGAGAGCGGGTTAAAGTTTTTTAAAACTGAAACTACGATTCTCTTGGACGTTGACCAGATATAAAATTAAGTCATTCAAAGTTGTGGAGAGAAGTCACACGGGCGATTTTTTCTGGCTTTTGGCGCTTTTTAAAGTTTCATGTATATGTACGTACCTAATACGGTCATGACTAGGAAATAGGCAAGCGTGTCGCGTCCTAGGGCGCATGTCGCTTGCCACTGGCGAGATATGGCCAAGCGCGACGTGTTTCTAATATAAAAGTTTACAATCCTCGAACATATGGATTCAAAAGTAATATGACTATATCCACACAATAAAGAATGATCAGGTCTCCCTGTGGACAGCGGCCTGCCCGCCTGGCGCGTGCCGCTGTACGCCCAATAGGACGATACCTACTGATACTGTTTACTACTTGCGTTACACAAGATTTGATCGGCCCTTATTAAATTCGCAACTGTATTGATTAACGCATAGCTAGTTTGTGACCGGTTGCTTTCTTTCATCAGGACTCGGTTTTGGTATGAATAACATTTCTTGAAGTGAACGGATTTTGTATTAGGGTTAAACAATGAATTTAGCAAAGTTGTGTCCCTGTACAGTTGCATAATAATGCGCTCGACGATTACGCGCACGACGACTGAATACCGTTGTTGCTTGCAGTCGCGCGGCGCGTTCCGCGTCACCACCTTACGGCTGAGACGCGAGGGACACGGCGGCCGGCTCCGGCTTTATCTTTAGGCCATTTAATAGCTACCATACACATTTACCGGCTGCATTCCTCAATACCATTGGAATGAGTCAGTGTGTGCTCAAATATTTAACTTCCTGTGTAAGCTGTCTCGAAAACTTGATCAGAGCTTATTGGTTATCAAGAATTACCTTAAATCAAAGCCAATGACCAATCTTAAATCGAGGCCAAAGACTTATGTTATCTTACATAACTAGCAGCAATAAATGCTAGTTAGGAAGATATAATACGTCCGTTATTCAAAGTAGAGTGAGTTGAAAGTGCGAACGATGAAGTTGGAGCCGGTCAAGGTGGAGCGAGCAGCCGTTAGCGGCGTGCGCGTGGACAGCACCCGTGTCTCAAGGCGTTATTCAAGTCATTCTTAAACTGGATCTAACGCTCTATATCAGCGCAGCGAACTGGCCGCGCGGCCTCGCGTACGTTGGACCTGCGTTTAATTACGTAATTTGTTAATTTATAACAGTTACGTAAATGCGGCGTGACGCAAGCGATGCTTCAGGTTGTGTTTAATTAGCAACAAGTGAGTAGGTGATTGTTCGCATCTCGTTGTGTGATCAAGGATTACGTCGAATTCTTGGGCTTTGCTTCGTTCGCAGTCGCTGGAACCGGCAGTGCGACATTCTGTGGCGCGTTCGTATCGTGTGCTTGTCAGTGAAACTTCAAGTGACCTTTTGTAGCTTTTGTCGAAGCGCGACTCGTTGTTCGTTGCAATGGTATCCACAACGTACGAGGACCGGCTCGCAATCGGAACACGTGTCCGAACCGAGACTCATCATTCACAGTGGTACATTACTTTTAATTGCTTGGTAGGTTGCGTGGCTGTAAGCGCGACTACTGATAATAATAAATAACATATCTGAGTTTTCGACTCGATTCGTTTTGGAAGGTGCGGGTCGCTGGGAATGTAGATGTCTTTATGTTTTTTTTTTCTTACTCTACTGAGTTGCTTATGTTTAATAGTAGAGGCGCGCAGATTTGGTACTTTAAGTTTCACAGTAATTCCTGCATCGACCCCAAAAGTATAGGGTGATATATTATGTAGCATTTCGTGAGACTGTTTCTCTTCCTGCACGATGAACGTACGAGCGCGCCGCAGCGGGAGTCGATTCCGTTGCGCAACGCCGCGCCTCTCTGCCGTGATCGCCAGCGCATCACCCGCTCCCAGAGACCTTTCCATTCAAATTTCAATAGTAGTCGTAAAATGTCAAACGCGGAAGTGTGCGCTCCGCGAAGAGAAGATCTGCGCTTGCGCGCCGGGGCCGCTGCGCACTGCCGGGGCTCTCCTCGGCCTGCTCCAGCTACGGTCTCGTTCCATGCGGAGCGATTTCAAAACGCGCCGGCTCATTTTAAGATGGTTTTATTTTAAAAAAATTAAAAATATTAAATATAAATATTGTTGAAACCAAACTAATGAAAGGAACTACACAAAATAGTAATTGTCACGAAGTAGTGCTGTAGCTTTAGTACTCTCGTGGTCAGATTTTTAATGTCACCGAAGGTATAATACATTTCCTTATAAGAGTCAACGAATGATGGAATGGAGGTAAATGAGATCCGTATTCAGGCACGTCAGCGGCAGTGTGCAGTGATGCCGCAGCAAGCAGTGACTCTGTCTCCGCCGCACACCGGCGCGCGCGACCGGTCCGCGCCGCCGCCCGGCCCGCGCCCCTCCTCACAGCTACTTACATACATCTACACATACATATATCTACTTTATGTACGTTAATCATTTACGTACGGTGTCGCTGGAGCTACGAATTGATTGTTGGGATAAATAAGGTCACTGCAGTTTCTATTATTTGGGCGCGAGGAGTGCTAACGATCATAAAATTAAAAAAATTGAATAACCACCATTGTGGAGTAACAGCTATGATAGGATTGGGCCACGTACACCAGTCGCCAGTTCCTCGTGTTGTATTGGGTGCACAATGGGAAGATGAAGTTCGCTGGGGCTAATAACGTGGATCTTGGCACCGCTTTCGCCATTAAAGTGTCATGCCCAGTCAATACCAGTCTCCATTACCAACAAAATTTAAAATTCCCCAGAAATCTATATTGTGATAAGTATGATACTGTCCTCTTAAGCTCTAGTAGTGCAATAAATACGAGCATGAGGCGTCTCAGAAGCAGACAAGAGCATAGTTAGGTAATTAGAACATTTTTAAAAGTATTTAATGAAAAAGCTCCGCTGAAATCGTGCTCCGGCTTGTCCGCGGGCTTGCGAATCCTATAAATATACCATTTCGCATCTACTTAGCCTATCTTTGCTACAATATTGACAATATTGACAATATTGACAAATCACCAAACAACGAAATTTCTACATATTTAATAGTACTAGTAATTAATGTGGCTAGCTCCAATTAAAGCGTGGAGAGAAGAGAGAATACACAAAGGATGTTTGCCTACTGACTCCTTTAAGCGTTACGATGTTTACAATATACAGACGCGTTAAGCGCGCAAGGATTTCGATGCTTTATTATTCTTCGTATTATACTGTATTAACATTATAAATTTATTATTAAAATAAAATCACATATTATCGAAGAAAATATGTGATTTTATTTTGGCGCGCCTGTCCACGATGTATGCTTTGATCTACAACACAGCTACTCGTATCACTGTCGTTCATTCCTGTTGTCAGTGTCTCTGCCGCTGCCGCGCGCCTCTTGGAGCGTATGTCTTTGTAGTGCGGTTGTTTTGTTTGCGGACGCTACGAGACAGCCACGAATGCCACCTAGCACTTGACAGCGTTCTTCTCTCGTTTTATTTGTTACTTAACTGACGAGCTTCATGCTTCTGCTTGTCTATAAACTATTTAAAGCTGCTTGAGTCACTTATGTGCAGCAATCGACTCTATGTATATGACTATAAAATGTGTATTGCCGGAACGCGTCTGAAGCTGTGTGCTCACAGTGAACTTGCGTTATTCCTATCGCTCGCCGGTGATGACAAAGCCACCGCATAATCCTAGAGACGTATGGCCGCGTAGACTAAATTAACTCGTTGCTCCTTGTGTGCAGCCGGCCGTGTCCGGGGGCGCAGGCGCCGGGCGGCCTCGCACAGTAGCCTCGCTTCTTTTGCGGCCGAGCTCATCATTGAACAGTCCACTATCATATAAAGGTAAGAATCCTCCCTGTTCACTTATTCTATTCGTAAAGCGCCATATATCACCGGAGAGTTAATTTGGAGCATGGGATATATATAATTAAGGAACCCCATTTGTCACCTCAATGGTTGGTTATAATTTGTGTACCGTCCATGGAACACCTGTCATCTTAGCACCGGCACATCTAGCCGGTGAACAAGTAAGATGCCTACGGGCGAACTCTTGTCGCATTTCGTGAATGATCTAATACACTACACGACTGCCTCAACTGCCTACAAAAATATATTTATTTTGTACATTTTAAATGTGCGGTCCATATGAACGACAAGATGATACATTATGTTATACATTAGTGGCAGCGCCGGCGGACGGAAGCCATCAGCACGTGGACGAGTAGCCCCCGCTTATCGTAATCAGTAATTTCGTTTATCGCAGTTTTGCTAGAAAAATGTTATTTCTATTGATTACTATTTATCTATGAAGCACGATCGCGATATTTTAGGAAAATGTGTAGTTGTTGCCGCGTCGCGCGTCACGCCGACCGAGCCGCCAGTTAAACATCAACTTCGTTTTTGCGGCAGATGTCAGTTCTCAAGGTATCTTTACAAAAAGCGGAGCGGATGAGTCGTTTTTGTCGTTGCCACTTTGCCACTTATAGTGTTTTCGTCGGTTCTGTTAATAATAATAAAATAATAATATCTGTTAGTGTCTAAATCTGTTTATACCAAACCGTGTTGTCAAACAGATTACTGATTCCCAGCACTTCGGATCTACCGTTGTTTTATTCATGAGATAATTTGAGACAAGTTTCCTCTGGCACGTTGTCGATGGCCGAAGTGCCGCGTGAGGCTGCCGCGGCGGCGCGGGGCGCGCTCCGATATCGCAAGACACAGTCATTAGCTCGTCACGCTCTAACGTCATTAGCGTTGATTTCGATTATGGAAAATAATGGAAATGTTCGTGTAGCTAATTAGCGTGGCGGATCGCGCTGCTGGAGGACGAGTGCCGTGTTCAGCCCCCGGGGCTTCGGCCGGCTGGAGCCGCGTCTTCCAATGACAGTCGAAACGTTCATAAGTATTTCTGTACTCTAAGCTACATTGAGCAGTTGGTGATTAGGGCGTTCTAGGAAAACCCATGAAAGTGCACTGCTTGAGGTATATTCTGAAACAAAATTTTATAGGCTGCTTTTGCATTTGTGAAAAATAAGTTCCGGCATTTAATGTTGCGCGTAATAAAACGAGGCTTCATGAAGCAAATATTACAAGCTAAACGAAACGATTTAAATGCAATGATACGTTTGTTTGGAAACACGTCACGGCCAAATATTTTATCATGCGTTATTTTAATCGATATGAAGGTGTATATTAGAATAAAACTCTGAGTCATTAGAATGATGATATGCGCAGCCATGGGCTGAACAGACGCGTAGCCTCGGCACGGCGGCTGCTGCTGCGGTCGGGCGCCCGTCCCGGCGACGCGGGACCTCCTCGCTCGCCTTCACTGGACATGTCTCATCCAGTGCTCATTCGACGCAGAGAGTAACAATCTAATTTGTACTGTAAATTGTACTAATATATGGACTATTCCATTTCATGTTTGACCGGACCAGTAGTAGGTACTATTGTCGACTGCTGTCGGGCGCGGGTTCGAGTCGCGCTTGTTCCACATCAAGTCCAAACGATGATTTGTATTGTTGCTACTCTTATTAGAACACTGCTTGTAAATTAAAATCCACGAAAACAAGGGTACTTGTGGATCTTCAATTGGTTGCAGAATACGATCATTGTCGTAGCGTCACTGAAGTATTCGCGACGTTTGCAACTAACTTGATGTCTCTTGATTCAGCGACCGCACGGATATCGTGCAATTTCCTAATAGTGGTAAATCAACAAGAGTTTGATGTCGAATATTTTGTGTTGTTGTTAGCCACTGTTGATAATGGAGTTCCAAATTCACTCACATTGCGATGGAGGGCGCGCGCGCCCCGGCATGTTAACTAACACAACTCGACCCCCCTGAGGAACGCCCTCGAGGTCGTCGCGCAACGCGCTATTCTGGCCCTTGTTACGTGCGCACAGCGGCGTCACATGCGGCGTGGTTGTGGGCTGGCCGTGACCGTTCCGCCCGAGCTGCCGCGCCAAGGTCGCTGCGGCCGATCCGTAACTCGATTATCTTCCTCGCGTGCAACACCGTTAAAAGATTTAACTTCGCTCTGGATGCGCCCACGTCTCGGTCCAACGCAGCGACACTGAGCAGTTTTAAGTAAAGGTTACTAACGGCAGCCGCATAGCAGCACCATCGACGGTAATCGAATCCGCCGCATGGACCTGCTGCTTACGCCGCTCATCGTTTTACTTCTATGGTTGTTAGTAAGATAGTGATAGTCGAGTGGCTTAGAATTCAGTTTCCTTTGCGGGAGCCCCGGACTAAATTGTTGGCATGCAACTTTTTACTTTACAAGTAGTAGTAATAGTACTGAAGTAATGGAGCAGATTATGGCTTTCCACAGCTCTTAACACATTCATATAATATTTACTTCACTGCCACGTAAGAAATAGGTATTATCTATAATAAGCCAAGGAGCGAACTGCAAACTGCCGCCGGCGCGCCTCAGCGAGCTCGTCACTCGTCGCGGGCCACTTCAATCGGCGTCACTCGCCCCGCAGGCGCCCTGGCAATTTGTTCGCGCGCTGATTTATTGGCACCCGTCAGCCACGCGCATGCCCCGCAGTCTGCTGCTCCTCTGCGCTCGCTGTGGCGCGTGGACACTGCATTATAAAGATGCCTGGCTGCTAAGCAGCGTCACTCGCAATAATTTCAACGTACGTGGTGTTTTCGACTTACAAATACATATTTACAACTCCATAATAATGAGTTGCGATGAAGCCCACGCGGGATGTACCAGTACAGCAATGAGCGTCCGCCCGGTGGGGAGCGCCGGGAGCGTGCCGGCTTCGGCTAGGTGCGTCGTGTACCACCAGAGCGTGCTCCAAAAACTCTGTGTCTGTACGGGTCCGGAATTGTCTCCCACTGCCTGCCTATTTGCGGGAATGCTGATGGGAAGCTTTCTCGCTGAAGGTCGATGATATGTATGTACGTCATATAGTCATAAGTGCTTGTACTGTAGTAACTACCCACGGGGAAAAAACACTAGTACCTACTCGGCACGCAAATATTTGCCTTGTGTGGCAACCGTGCTCATAGCCTAGAGATTCAGTGCACATGAATCATTACATTTTGGCATAGAAGGTATTGTCTCATAAATTACCCTGTTAAAACTTGAAATTGGCACATGAGGCAGCATTTGCCTGCTTCCTCCCCAGTCAATGGACTAAGTCTGGCGTTCGGAGTGCTGCCCATCTCCCTAACTGAAACATAAAGTTTTCGATGAGGTATTAAGAAATAAGAGTATTAGCAAATATAACGGAGAATACTTTAATAAGTAAATCGTAAACTGACAAAAAACATGTTAGAAACCGGTAAGTTAGACAAGTTTGTTACTCGGGACCTTGGCTTTTAACGTATGCAAATATCATCTCGCCTTTATAAAATGTAATAAAAATATTTAATCAAACGAATGATTTATGGGAAAAATAACAAAAAAACACACAAATCAGAAGAGCCCAGACGTGCCGCGCGGTCGTGAGCGCGTGATGATGAGTCGTGGAGCTTTTTGCGCCGACGGGAACCGTGATGGGCCGGCACTTGGCGCTCGGAGCCGTCGTGACCTCATCCTCGCGCGAGGCGCTTCCACATCCGCGCACTTCACACTTTATAGCAACTTATTAAATGTTTTATGGAAATAAAACATATTTTTTTCAATGTACAAGATTTCTTTTAAAATTGTTATAAATAAATTGTTCTTGTTATTTTTCCTCAAATTGTAATCACGTAACGGATGTCCCTATCTAAGTGAATATAATACGCATTGGTCGCTTGGTGTCGGTCGGTGATGGAATATTATCAGTAGCACGTCGGCTACCGACAAACTTACGTTTGTAAGATATATGCGAATGCCGGTCTCATGCCGGTGACCCGGATTCAAGTCCTGGTGCGCACCTCTTTACAAAATTAATAAGTAAATCGTATCATAGGTATCGCAAATTTGTACATTTTAAGATTAAATATAACTTTCTATAACGGAGAAGGAACTGCTTGTGAGGAAACCCGCACACCTTAAAAAATGCTCTAAGGGGTGTGAATTCTGCCAACCCGCATTTGACGAGAGCTCGATTTTGGCTCCAGCACTAGAAATAGGTTGTTGGCCAACTTCATCCTTACATTTTACTGCTTTATATTTTATACTGTTGAGGCTTTACTTGCGTTATAATTGTCTGGAGCGTGCGCTGTCCTCGTCGCGCTAGGGCTCACGGTCGCCGCGCAGACTTCCGAATTGTCGCCAGTGCGCGAACTTGCCTATTACCCTTACTTATTTATTATATTTATGTCTAACCACAGTTCTTACAAGAGCTCTAACTGTAAGATTTGCAATCAGCTCGATCCAACTACACTTGTAGTTATTTTGAAAAATAAAAGTGAATGTATGAAATAATACTACACTCCTCTGCCTACCTATTTGGGCATTACAGGCGTGATGTAATTTTTTTTAAATATTTTTACGTATGAAATGCGCGGCGTGTTTTTCCAGTACAGCGGAGACTTTCACTGCTTGTCGTAGAATATCCGGATATGATTAAAATAAAATATTTCGATTATTAAAAGTGACGTGTAGAAAAACTTCCCCGGATTTACATCTAAGTGCGTTATATTTCCTTATATTCAAACAAAAACTGAACAAGTTTGCATTGAACTATAACCGTTTAACACATGGTAGCGTGCAACACCTGCAGATGTCTTGTCTGATCGCTTCCTGCGTGATGTCAGCCGGGCGCGGGCGGTGATTCACTTTGGCGAGCTAATTGCTGACTGGCCGTTTGCTACCTGACACTTCCCCTGAGGGCCTTTTCGAAGACTGTACTCTTTATGCCATGCCTACGTTCCTGTTTAGGTTTCTTAGCTATTATATTAATTGTTAGTCTACAAATATTTTATTGCGATGAAACGAGTATTTCTCTTACAAACATGTCGTGTAGTCGGTAAAATAACATAAAAAGAAGTCTGATAAATACGTTAGTATCTTGTCCATAGAAACCATGTCTTATTCAACTGTAGGAATGGCGGGTCCATATTCTAAGGTACGCTTTAGTCATAATAAACTGATGACTGTTTACTGCTTGTCTGTACAGTAAAAAGTATTTAATTTGATGACTGAAATACAGCGAAGTTAACCTATGTAAGTTAACCTAACCTGCCGCACTGGCCGGAGACGGACAGCCGCTCGCGCTGGGCAACCTAACTGTGAATGTCGCGAGGCCGTCGCCGCCCCCCGACAAAAACTCTAGCACCGTTACTGACGCAAGTGATCGAAGATTGAGTATCTACGTATGTAGGTGACCGCGACGCTTTTCGTGCCCACTTGTTCTAAATATACATATGTATATATGTACCTCCGAGCACGCTCCTGTATATTCTTTCCACGAGAATATTAGTCTTGCTTATAGAGGTACTAAGCATTGCGGTGCTAAGAATACGCCCGCGACGTAATTACCGGAGCTCACACATTGACGATATCGGCGCTATCAGGAAGAGACTTGAAACGGTCTCATTAATAAAACAGACGCGCGTGCGCACGAAGGAAAACGATTAGCATGGAACGTACGCGACGAGCTGTCCGAGCGAGGCGCTCTGGTGGCTAGCGAGGACGGATGAGAGGGTGGATTATTTCATCACAAGACCTTTGAATTGTTGATTAGGACACGTAGTTGACGTACAAAGTTGTTTTACCAAGTATACGTTGGCACTTATACCGCTTCGCTCTCTGTTACTGACTCGTGCATTCATTTCTCTTAATTATATCGGTAAGGATTGTAACGCAACGCTGTATAGCCGCCTAAAACCTTTGTAAAAATGGTTTATCGAAAATATTTATAAAAATGTGACGAGCAGTTCTAGAGGTGAACGGTTTAAACAAATAAAACAAAAACAGCCACGATGTTGAGTTCTGAATGTGTCCAAGTTATTGTTACTGTATCTGTGACCATTCCCGTGACAGCGGCCTGTCTCGTTGACAGCCTCCGCCCGCACCGTGTCGCGTACTTGGCACGTAACGGCGAGCTAGGACTGTGACACGCACTATGTAGTATGAGTTAGAACTTTCGAGGACAATAGATTAAGTTGGAGCTATGTGTATCGTAACGTGCGGTACATAAATATAAAGAGTATACTTTTTGATAGAAATTTTAAAGTTTATTTAAATGTTAAACCAGTTTTAGTTGACGTAACCTTGGAACAAATTAACAAGTAAACGTGTGGAAAGTTTTGAGTCCAATAACCAGCAAGAGCTGAACATGACGTGTGTGATGCAGCCCCGGACATTAGCAGGTCCGCTACTCATTTACTCCCACTCCGATTTTATTACAGTACATTTGGCCCTAACAGTACATTGTTAACAGTTGTGAGTAGAGTCAATACCTAAAGTATAACTAGCGGTTATCTGGAACAACAACGAAGAATTGCAACTTATTTGTGTTCAAGACAAATATCTACTGAGAGTATGTTCTTGTCATTAACCACGTCTGTTTTTGGCGTTTCAGGAGATGCGTGGGTGGTGCGCGAGGTGGAGTGGCGGTGGGCGGGCTCGCGCGCGCTGGTTGGCTGCGCTGCTGTGCTGGTGCGCGCTGGCGGCGCTGGCGCTGCTGCGCGCGCGCCTGCCGCCCGCCGCCGCCGCGCTGCGCGCCGCGCTGCCGCGCCCGCCGCCGCAGGCCCTGCTGCCGCTGCACCAGATCATGCAGGTGCTACCGTTCACTACCCGCTTAAGATTTCCTTTCATGCAACACCAAAATTATACACTCATTTCTTACAAGAAGGATGAACAGAACGACGCCTCTGAACATTGGAACTCGACCATTTAAAATTAACAACAGTTTTGTTACAATTTTGTTTACAGCTGGCGGCGCTACTGCAGTGTAGAAACCACGCGTTAATAGATGTGGAGACGGCTCTCGAGGCCGCCGAGAATCAACCGACAGATGGCGTTGGCAAGAAACAGGTGGTACCGGTCGCGGTGGGCGGAAGGTACAAGCCGACGGCCAACCCAGCAAACATACAGACGAGCAAGCAGACAAAAATACCGAGGAAAGTGAAGGAAGTGCCGTTAAAAGTGTTCCACCAGGTGGAGTGTAACAGTACAAGTGATCTGCCGTTCCTGGACCCGCTGCGGTTGCGGACTGAATGACTACGTCGCAAAATCATGCTCTATAGCTACTACCATTAGGGCTATATTGCATTGCTAAAGACTTAAATACCTGTAAGGACAAAATATATATAATACAATGCAAGGAAATTGGGAGTTTTACGTCAAGCAGTAATACTCCTATAGTACGTGGTGTCAGCCAACTGCTGTCAAATATTGTCAAATTTCTTAGAAAAAAAAAAGAGGAAAGTCTAGGGGAAGTGATAAACGTTTCTTTATTAAAACTTATATCATATTTCTATCGTCATGATTTTATTTTGTGTATAGACAATTTCAAAAAATTGTTATGAATGTCACTAAGTATTTTAGTAAATATTTAAGATATTATAAAACATAGTGATATTAGCCTGTAATAATAATGATAATGTGCATTGGTAATTTTGTATTATAAAATAATGCATAAGTTTAAAACACACTAGGGTTTGGTTGATTTTTTAAAATCTTTACAAACATTTAACTATAGTCTTTTCTATTTCTAACTTCAACTTTATCGAAAACTTATTTTCGTTTGAGTGCTAAAAATTTAAATTAAATGTAATCCAACTTAACCTATCTATTTTCACCTGTAAATGAAAAATGTAAAAGTGCTATTTAGGTATAGGATTTTGAATAATATATTATGCTTATTGTTTCCTCTGTTTTAAAATATTTTAAATAGAGCAGTAACTGTTAGATAAATTGCTCTCCAAACCATAGGAAAAGGAATGGACACGCCAATAAACATTATCTGTCAAATGTCATTTAAAAAGTATTTTTCGCAAATAAATACGTGGAAATTACTGTTAATATTTTTTAATAGATTTTTTTTTATTTGTTTTGGTAACCTTACCTTACATAGTTAATAATGTAACTAATATGTAGGTCTCAATATGCCCGAAGGTCATTCCTATTCTTATTTGATCGTATTCACTCTTATAAAAATATGTACATATATAGTAGCAGTTATCTTTAGCTCATTATAGATAATCTTTTAGGAACCTGTCATGTAAATGCACTGCACTGCGTTTTATATATTTCTCGTCATCCCGCAATAAAGTTTCAAAATATTCTATATTCTTCGATGACAGTTTGTATATATTCGATTTATCGAGAACAATTCCTTATTTCGAATTACATGTTTTTTAAACCAAATATACTTAAACATACCATAAATTGATCAGTCTGTGTGCCTTCAGTTACTGGACGTAACTATCTCTTTTATTCATTTATCATTAACAACTCTTGTATTCCACTACTAGGCACATTCCCAGAATGAGAAAAATTAGATAACAATCTGCCACCCTCGGCAATTGGATATTGATAGATTTCACATGGCAAAGAAAACATTATTGTTAACTGTCAGGTATACAACTTGAGAATATTGTGTAGAATTTTAAGGTAGGTACCTATAGCACCTTATAGTTCTGTATAATGTTCTGGTTGGATATGGAAACTTAGAAAAGTTTCCCGCAATTGTTCCTTCACCGTAATGGCAAGTGTTGTTTAATGGTAAAACACGCACATATTCCTGTACTCAAAGGAGGACATGACCGGATTGGACACCGGAACCTCTAAGTGGATTGTGGATGGGATCGTAACATCTGTCCTATCACTTCCTGGCACTGATTACGAGTATTATTGTAAACAGTTTCAGTTGTGGTTCTAAAATGTTTCTTATATGTTAAATATCGCAAAATGTGCTGCAGTTGCAGTCAGCACAAGTTATAAAATATGTCATATAGCTTGCTAAATTTTAATATACTTTCTTGCAGACATTATGTATTTTAAGTGTAAAGTAAATATTGATAAAAACATTTTTTTTTATCTTACTTCATGTGCAATAAAAGTGTTTCAATTAACCCAAAGATTTTATTACCTGTATTTCATACAGACTTAATATTACTCATGTTCGATAGAAATTAATCAGCTTTTGTTATTATCATTAATAATTGCCTTATGGCAACAAGGTGCTAAAACAAACATCTTCGATTTGACGGTGGCAACCGCTAGTTTAGCTTTATGTTTATGTTGTATCTGAATAGCATACATACTTTTGTATATCCAGAATGATATATTTAAATTTAAAGCATTTTCAAATCAATCTGGAGTAGAATTATTGGTATTTTTATCAATACATATTTGTCTTATTCTCCAGTTAAGTTTCTAATAGGCGGACAAATTTAACATATGTTTCTTCCAAGACTGCATTAACAGATGATCTCAGAAGAATCAAGACCTTTTAGGCTTTAAAACAACTAATACTATGTTCTCAAATAAATAATAAACTTGCTAGGAATATTAACCATTGTCACTCAAAACTTATCAGTTTTGATGCATAACGCGTCTACGTGATATACATGTTTAAAGTCGTAAACGGAATTTTGTACGGTCAAATTTAATTACAAAACCAAATGCCAATTTTTGTTTTGCCATTGAAAATAAGTTGTTATTTTTTAGTGTTTAATTGTACTTTGACAATTGCATGTGGCCTTAGGTTGTAAGGTAGTTACGTGTGGTTTTATGTTAGTTAAAATCAAAGAACCTAGATCTTATAAATATAAACAATAGTATTTTAGAAAGCTAAATTTTATATCTTTTTTAATACCGTTGCTTTCAGAATGGTGTTTTATATGCATGTAAGCTAAATGTATTAACGACAAAGGGTCGAACTAGGTCCAGCCAGCGAGCTAGGGAAATTGTTTCAATAACGTATTTAATTATTGATATACTCCAAACAATTATTGTATTTATAATTAAAGTAATAAAAATGATTTGTGTATTATTTTCTTATATATTTCTGCATTGTCTTTGTAGAATTTTTGATGTTATACATTCCTCTGTTATTGGAATGGTGGATAGGTGCTTGTATCCGCCTGTGCCAGTAAATATTTATGCCCACTCTCAATATCGATCTTATTTTAGGACATAAATGTGAACTGCCGTTTTCTCATGCCGTATGATAACTGTCAATGTCAAGTTGTATGATGTTTGATTGTCATTATTGTCTATCTAAAAAGCAAGTACGCTCACAAAATGTTTCTAAGACTATCTTAATTGAGTAAACAACGTATTTAACATTTTTTTGATCAATAAGGAAATAAAACAATTGCAAAAATGGCCGACTCAGCAAAGGATAATGATAATCCTCTTAACATTGATGGGAGCAACTTCAACTCTGAACTGTATCTCGATGGGCTTATGAAGTGTGCTAACTTGAGACAAGTCATGGATAAGGAGGCAGAAATTGTTAATCAGTGCCAATTCTTACAGTCAGAAATGCAAACTTTAGTTTACGAAAACTATAACAAGTTTATATCAGCGACGGAGACTGTGCGCAAAATGCGTTCAGATTTTCAAATCATGCAGGAGGAAATGAACAAGCTCAGCGAAAACATTAATAATATTACTACTTTTAGCTCTCAAATATCAGAATCGTTGATGGAAAGTGGAAATAATATAAATAGACTTTGTGGAACCCGACAGTTGCTGGACAAGTTGCAATTTCTCTTTCTATTGCCTACACAATTAAATAAAGCCATTGAAGAGTGCCGGTACGTCGACGCAGTACATGACTATACACATGCTCAACGAGTTCTCCAGAAATACGGTAATCAGCCGTCATTTCAAAGCATTCAAACTGAATGTTCAGAAATTATTTATGGATTAAAGAAAACCTTACGAGAGCGACTTCTTAGCCCTGACACTTCAGCCTCGGAATTGGCAGAAAGTGTTGGGCTTCTAAGACAGTTACAAGAAACAGATGCGTCATTGCAAGATATCTTCTTAAATTGTGCAGAGAGTCGTCTTGATCAGCACTTGTCTAGTCTCAGTGGTATGGTTGAGAGCACAGACATTCTCGAATGGGTTGAGAAATGCAATAATACATTGCTAGCGGACCTAGGCATTGTCATATCTTGTTATCACGATATGTTTCAGGATAGAGATGATATGAACTTACCAGATTTTGCAGATAAAGTTATGTCCCAGGTGTTTCAACTTTTTGAAGAAGTCATTAAGCGGCCCGAGAATGCAGGCACAGAGATTTTGATAAGAGGTTTAGATAAATTTTTTAGGAAGTTACAGGCAATGTCTGAGATAATTTCCAGTGATACAATATCAACTAGGGCTCTTGATGTAGTTGTTCAATGTATAAGTCATAAAGCTGGTATGCAATATCAAAGTATTCAAACACAATTTAAAGAAAATTTAATTAGAGTTAGGCAGTCTCTTGCCAGTAAGGGCACGGAAACTGTAGACTTAAAAGACATTCTCAATTCATTGCAAGTTCATTTAATGCAGAAAATCCAAGCTTCCCTTCTAGATATAATGGCATTCTTGCAAAATAACTTGTCATTTGGTCTAAAGCCATGGTGTGCTAAAGCTGTTGCTAACAGTTGTTGGACTGTAATATCTGAAACTCTTATAAATCTCTCAGACATGGTCAAAAACATGTCACGTATACAAACATCAAACAACATTCCGTTTGAATTACTTTTAATATTAGCTAAATTGTGTTTGGAAATGCAAGAAAACGGAGTATCAACTCTGTATAAACATCTCGAGAAGTTACTTGAAGAAGCAGCTCCGGGTGTATCAGTGGAGAACAAAGATACCAATGCTGTGATGGTCCATCTTTCAACAGCTTCTCAGGCGGCTCTGGATTCCGAAGTGGTGTTCATTGGTCAAACGGCAGCACAAATGTTAAGGGTATCTGTTTTAGCACGTGATTGGCTAAGAGCGCCTGAGCCGCGCGGACCCCGGGCAGTATGCCGGAGAGTTGTGGAAACGCTGGCGAGTGCCGACAGTGCTGCTTCGCAATTGTTTCCGACTAGCGTAAAACCTTCTAGCGACTCAAGCCGACGGACGATATGGTCGCGCGCCCCGTCATCTTTCTCGCCTATAAATAGAATATTTTCGGAAAGAATCGAAGTGTTCAGTCCCGCGGGCGCGGACAGAGCCGCCTTATCCAATGGTGCGCTGAAAGTAGCCCTAAAAGCGCTAGTAGAATGTGTCAGATTACGTACGTTCAGTAGACACGGCTTACAGCAATTGCAAGTTGATGTACATTTTCTGCAACAAAGACTTTCTTGCATGGGAAATGATGAACGTTTGCTAAACGCATTGTTAGAAGATGCACTTTCATCTGCACAATTAAGATGTGTGGACCCTCAGCTGATGGAGCCGAGCATTGTAGACATTATTTGTGAGAGAGGATAGATTGTGGTCTGTGTATGTGTACAAAATTTGTTGAGATTCGGTTTTACGTTTTGTCACTAGCTTTGAATTTTAATGTAGCTATTTCTCGATTACCATAAAATGAATTTCAAATGTACTAGATTTTTACTGTGTAATATATTTATTGTCAAAAATTATTAACTACAAATATATTCTTACAAAATAAACAATATCTCGCAACCCTTATAGCCACACAAAAACAAATGTATAATTTTTGACATTTTATTTATAACCCATTAATCAAAATTGCATCATCATATGAAAAATAATGATATCATCTACATTTATAAATTTTTATGTTAAATGCTCCAAGAACAAATCTCACGAGACGATCTACTTATTCATTTATTTCATAAAATTAGTTAGTCACGGTAGTAGAATAAACATCATTTAATATTAAAAACAACATACATAGAGGCGCGAAATCACTAGGACAACCATATCTATTACAACATTAAAAAATCATTCATTTTTAACTACCCACTTAAATTATACGCGACAAGTCACCAAACAAAAAATGCTAGTGAATGCGCGCCATTATCACTAATATTATTACAAACAGATTTTCATTAATAGAATTTGGTCCTATTTTACTACAAGAAAAAACCTGCACCTATTGAATAACTCCTGTTTGACCATCTTCGAGTGTTGAGAATACGACACCATAAGGTGTAATAAACAAGGATGAAATTTACTAAAAATATTTTATTTTTGGTCTATCACCTACATACTTCGAGTATAATAAATTTCATCTTAATTGAGGTTTCGTGATATATCGAATACATGTAAAAAAAAACAAATATAAGCAAAAAACCAAACTTTGTGATTTCTCTAATGCTCAACAACAGGTAAAATTTTCTACAAAACCGCTAGGTGTCCCGGTACATTGTAATACCGGTGTTTTTACATCCATAGCAAGATCAGATATCTTTCAAATTGTAATGTTTAACAAAATAACGGTCTCTCTAAGCTCATGAAATTCTTTAAAAATCTTACCAATCTTAGCACGTAATATATATTCATTTATAAAATAGTAATAATCGTGGATATGTCCAATTTTTCGAAAAAAAAATATCTGTTGTAGAATTTTCAATTTGAACCACACTGTTTGTACCTTGACAACTTTTCAAATTGGCAGAGGTAATTTGGTTAACCACAGTTTAACTGGACTTGCACGATACTGCACAAATATAAAATACAATAAATCATAGATTTGAATATGAACTTAATATTTCTTTACAGTCTGGATTATTAAAAAGGCTTCTTCAATTAATTGCGTTCATGAACTATTTTAAGTATAAATAACTTGCAGGACCTAAACTTTGAGACAACTTGTGATCAAGTTAGATGAAACAATATTTGGAAATTCCATTTGAGCCACCAGCATTTTCTTTTTTAAATTCCAGGGCATCGAGCGACCAAGAGATTTTTTGGGAAAAAAACAGAGTAGGTATCTTTAAAAAAATAAAAGTATAAATAATTAGTCTTATACATACATATAATATATACTCTAGAACAAATTGACAAAATATACTTACGATCTAAGTTCGCAAATGTACATATAGACAAGACCGACGCCTCGGCTCACAAGAAACAATATTTATGTAACTCGACGTCACTTAAACTCGCCAAATTTGTAAAAATATATATGTATTAAATACCATGGTCCGTTTGTTACGTCATTGTGAGCTTTTGTGATGCGTGATTTCATCTATCTTCTAGCGATTCCCCTACTTTACAATTATTCCAATTTTCTCATAAAACGTCCCGGAAAATATCTATTCAGTCCCTTCTGTATATATCACGATCAAAAATTTGCAACACTATACATTGTACAAGCAGCCTCTAAAACTGATTATGAATACCTAAACGACAATGTCGTTCGAGATTCAAGTTAACTTTGTGCCATTACAAAGAAATTCAAGGATACATATCCCCATTTCTTAATACCTACAACGAGGAATATATTTCAAACGAATAAAGATATATTATATCGTTGTCTGTACGGCTGCCGGCACAATGCATCGCTAACTATAATACATCAATACAAAATTACATTACTTTTTGGACTTGTCCATGAGTTTTCTCATTTTCTCGGGCACAGGCACTCCTTTGTGGGGCGCATTTCTCCGCGTTTTCGCTACAGTCGTAGTTTTGGACGTTTTGCGAGCCTCGCTAGCCATTTTTGCATCAATATTCAAACTAGACTTTCGCGTTGCGACACCAGGGCTCTTGGTAGCAGAGTCGGTCTTAGTGGATTTCCTGCGTCCTTGTACTGGTTTGTCGATGTGTTTGTTAGCTGACTTGGTAGGATTAGGGTGAGACTCGGGCAGTGGCGAGCGGCGACGGCGGATCCGCGGCGGCGTGTGCGCCAGGCTCGTGTGACGCGACAGCAGTGCCGCGCTACTGAAAAGCTGCCCGCAGTCGCAGCGATGCTCCACCTTTGTTGTACCTGGAAATTTAGAAAATGCAAACTTGAAAGATGCTTATAATTGAATCCGCTGTTTACGGTTCGATCGTGAGCTTATAATTTTTACAGATGTGGTAAATATAATTTTTCAGAAGGTGGTATACAGGTAGCAGATAGTCTACTCGTAATCTGCGCTCCATCTTCCATAAAGTTGAGGAATGCTATTGAAGGGATAAAACACAGTATACAAAGTACTTACGTTTTTTAATCTGCTTTGCAGGCGATGGGCTTACTTTGTGTTTCGTGTTTATCATCTTGCCCAACGATTTTCTTTTTGCAATATTACTCAGCGATTTTCGTTTGTCGCCAATTGTTTGCCTCTTCACTTTCTTTACTACATCCTTTGCTACATCTTTTTTAATGGTTACAGGGAATGAGTATTTGACATCGCTATCGTCGGAATCTGTCGAAGGCACAGGATCTGGCTGGACTGTATTAGCTTTGGTGCTTTTAACAACTGTGTTCGTATTTATCGGTTTACGAGGAATAATAGGTTTCACTTTGAGTCGAGGTATTTTAGGAGGATGTTGTAATGAAATTCTTCTCTTCACTAAATCTTTGGAATTCGGCCGTTCGATCTGTAAAGAGTTGCGTTTTTTAGCTCTCACTTTCATAAAAAGTTTTCCTTCTTTGGACCCATTTACGAAATCTGGATTTAGCATATATCTTATTTCGTCGTCATCACTTGACTCTGTCGTTTTAACATTATCTATGGAAGGTGCAGGTGCATTAATCGTTTTCTGCTTCTTAGTTCCCGCTACTCCTATTTTATCCTTAGATAAAAGCTTCTTTTTTGGCGTTGGTGTACTTGGAATCTCAATAATTTCTACAGGTGCTAATGACGATAAAGCATGTTTCCTAGACTTTGCCGAGACTTTATCAGTATTACGTTCAAACAGATCTTTTTTCTTTGTAGAATTGTCTTTCTCGGGGTTTTGAGTTTTTACAAGTGACATATCGGCCTCGACTGGTTTTATTTCTTTGCGTATAACTACATCTCTATTGTGTTCTACTTCTAAAGGTTTTTTTATTTCTTTAATGACTTGTTCTTCTTTTTCTGTAACAGTGCCTGTTACATTCTCGTTTAACAAAGTAGTACCAGGATCTGAGGTTTCTTCGACTATAGGTTTCTCTTCATCTGCGTCGGTAACTATAACATCATCGTCATCCAGTACCTCAGGAACATCATCTTCATCCTTTTGTTTGTTATGTTTTGCTGCCGATTGCTTCTTTTTCCTTTGACATATTACTGTGTGCTTGTTCAAAGAGTGCTCATTGGGGAACACCATATAACAAAGAGGGCACTCATGTATAATGTCCTTTGTGGACAATGAACTCTTCACACTTTTGTCATCCGATTTCTCTGAACTCGTATCTATGTGCTGTTCTTTGTGCTCAATCAAATGTTGTATTTTTTTAAATGTTTTTTTACAAATATCGCAATTATGCACTGGAGTTGGCTTTACTGTGTCCAAAGCACCTGTAACAGCCGTATTGCTTTTCTTATTCATTTCATCGTGAGTTTCTCGATGTTCTACCAAATGATGCAGTTTTCTGAAAGATTTATCACAAGGTTCGCATCTAAAACCTGCACTTTGATCCTCACTTGACTTAGACACGTCTTTCGTAGTTTGGGTATCAGTTGGTTCTGATGAACTTTTTCTCGATGATCTAGAACTCATTGGGTTCGGATTATGAATAATCCGATGCTGTACTAAATGGTGTAGTTTTCTAAATTCTTTCTTACATATTTCGCAACTGAAAAGTGACTTAGGAGCTTGCTCGTTTTCATTTTTCTTTGATTCTATATTCTTATGTTGTAACTTATGATTAACCAAGTAGGACAATTGTCTAAATGTCTTTCCACAAAATTCACATACAAGATTGTTAGCTTTATTTTGGACTTTTGTTTTTGATATAGTTTTGCTTGACTGATCCTTCAATTTCTCACTGTTTTCCAAAGTTTCTTTAATAGGAGTATCCTCTATAACTATAACGTCAGTTTTGTTTTGTTCCACCGATGGACTCTTTTCTTTGGATCTCCTTTTTTTCGTTGATTTATCAATTTCAAAGTCCTCGTCAATGTCCATGCTATCTGACTTACTATCTTCAGATTTCCAATCCAACTCTTGTGAGTGTCTCATTCGTCCTACACTTCTTTTATCAGAATCAGATCTACTTGGAGATGGACCGGTACAATGTTTTACATGTTTAAAGACGACATTTTCAGATCGGAATAATTTGTTACATATTGGACAGACAATGTTCTCGTTTATTTTACCCATTGTCCAATTCTCTTTCACCAATTCACCATCACTATTGAAGTCATCATCCTCTGAATCTGTTTCATCCTTAGGCATTTTAGCATCTATCAGTCGAGGTTTCTTTTGTGGAGTAGGAGTTTTAGCAGGACTAGGACTCTTATTGTCAGACCCCGACCCCGGAAGGGGATATTTTCTTGGGCGACCTCGGCCTCTCTTAACTGATGTATTTTGTTGAACAGGAGAATTTTCTTCGTTTCGTGGTAATACATGATTATTTTCGGATTGAGTTTCAAGTAATTCTGCAGCCTTTACAAGATTATCAATCGCTGATATAGTATCAGAATGAGTTACAAAAACATCTTGCTGATTAACTGTTTCTTTTGGTGTAGTTTTTGAAAAATCTTGAGAATTTGTTGGCATATCATCTATTGCCACATTTCGATTGAGAAGATAAGATTTTTTGGGAAGTGATTTACTATTCTTCTCAAGTTTACTTTCTTCAATTTTACGTTTCTTCTTTGGCGAAATTTCAATGTCCAAATCACCTGACTCGATAAGCTCTAATTCAGGAGCATCAACTGGTGTCAGAACTTGCTTTCTTTGATGTTTGCTCTTAAATTTAATGTCATCTTGTGACTTACTATCATACCCAGCATCTAAGACATCTGAATCCATTGATTCAGAATTACTATGAGTAATATGATCCCAATCTACAGCAGACTTTTTAGGTGGCGACAACTCTTTGCCTTGTACATTGAGCTGATGTGGAATAAATTCCGAATTCGTATCCATAAAGACCACTTTAACTGGTTTGTCTTCTATAATAGTTATAGGACATTCCTGTTGACGTTTAGCCGTCATTGCAGACTGATATGCGATTTGAACTTTAGATTGATAATTTTTATTGTATGAATCTTCTTCATTCGCAGACTTAGATTGATTGGACTGGATTGAAGTTGGAATTTTACTGGAGAAATTATTATGACGCATAGCTAAGTTTTTACTAGATTTAGCTTTTGATTCTGCAAGCATGATTTCATTTCTAGATAATTTTTTTGTTACAATTTCCTTTTCAACTACAGTTTGAATTACGTTATGCTGTTCTTTTCCATCAAAATTAACTGTAAGGCAGTTTTCATACGTAATAGAAGTTCTTCTAGCAAATTTATCAAAATCCTTTTCGGTAATAATAGACTCTTTTTTTGATTCGCTATTTACTTGGGTGGTAATTAATTCTTGAGGTTGAATTTTATCTGTTTCTGACACACGAGCATACAAATTAGGTTTATTTAACTCACTGTCCCCAGTTATTGGCTCATGTTCTATTATTTCTTCATCAGATTCTTCAGCAACACGAGTGACAATAAGATGACTGCCTTTTTGATATGGCTTTGGAATAAAAGGTACAAGATTAGGTATTTTATTTGATTTACTTGGTACATCGGGTATGGTTTTAGTCTCATAATCAACAACTTTAGGTAGTTCATGGGGTGGTCTTTCTACGAATGGAATACCATGTAATTCGTTCATCTTGGATTCTATTTCATCTAGTGAAACCGGGGTGTAGGAGTTTAAATTTTTTGATTTCTCCAATTGTTCAGAATTTTGCTTTGCATCTTCTTGTCCAAACTTTGCTGTAACAGCTCTGTTTATAATACCCTCAATAGTTTTGTCGATTAGATCTTGATTATTTATTGCCTTGCGTTGCACTGGATCTTTTCTAGTATTTAACGTTGTGGTTGACATGTCAATTGGGGTTATAGAAATATGTTGTACTTTATTCACTTTATTTATGCCTTGTCCAACTTTATTATCCATAGGTTTCTTTGGCACTGTTCCAGTAGCTTTTAGAATTGCAGGCGTGATTTTATTATCCTTAGGCTTTTCCTTCTGGGTAACATTTGTTTTACTTACGAACATTGTAGCTTCATTTTTATTTTTTGTGTTTAACTCTTGTACCTTTGCTGAAGCAATATTAGATTGTCTTTGACTGTCAATTTTTTTAAGAACATCTCTTCTATTCAAATCGTTTGGCTGCTTTAGTTGTTTCGTATTCGAAGTATTTATAGGTACCTTAGCTTCTTTTATTTTATTTAGAAATTCCTGTCTGTTAGCCTCTGTCCACTTGCCAAATGGAACAGCAGTTTTGTTATTATTATTAGGCTTATGTACAGGAGTTACAGTGACATTTACAGTTTCCTTTTTTGTATCACTTTTATTTCGTTCGACTTCCTTTTGTAAGTTTTGTATAGAATGAGATTTTTTTTCGTAAGCTACCGACACATCCTTTTTTGGTACATCCTTCTTTTCTACTTCTTTTGAGGTTTCCTTCTTTACAGGAATCTTATTATGAACATAATTCTTTCCAACAACAGTTTCTTTCTGTATTATCTTTTTATCAATACTTGGTGGAGGTTTAACACTCTCTGTAAATGATTTCGACACGTTAGTAATATTTGACTGTTTTAATTCTATGAAACCCTTATTAATTTTTTTATCCTCAGTGAAACTGCCCACTATTTTATTCAATTTATTTTCAGAGTTCTTAATATCTCCAGCAGCTTGTACATCTTTAGTTAACTCATCACATGCATCTTTTTTATTTAGATTAGGCTCTGTTGTGCTCTTATTTTTTGTAACTTTGGGCAAATTTACTTTAGAGTCAAGTTCATGCTGTTTTAATTCAGGGACAGTGACTAATTCTGCTTCTACGGGTGAATTATACAACTTATTTTTGGGTTCTTCTGGCTGTTTAAATAACATCTCAGTGTCTTTTTTTATAACTGTAGGTAAATTATGAAGGATCTTTGTAGATTCATCTTCTAGTTGCTTAACATTTTTGGGAACATTTTCTAAATTGTCTGGTAACTTTATTGGCAATTCTGGATGTGTATTAGTCTTTGCTTTTACATCTGTAGATGTACTTTCAAACATTTGTGTAGATGTGATTTCAAGCTTTTCTTTCTCTATGTGATTGACTATGTTTACATCTCCAGGTGAACTATTTAATAATTCTGCTGATTTAGTTGAATGTTTTGTTTTTTTTTCACTGCCCACTTTATTACCTTCAGGAAAACTGTCAAACATATCTATTGGATTCTTGTTGGGTTGCTTTATCTCAATGGCATCTTTTGTTTTTATATCTTTAGATGGATGTTCTAATAAATCTCTAACATTATTTTTTTCTGTCCAAGTAGTAGAAGTTTCTAAGGACTTCCTAATGTTGATTTTTTTGTCTTCATTATTACTCGCAATAATTATATCATGTACTCCTTGATTTCCTGCAAGAGCAACATCGTTATTGTTGACTTTACTAAACAC
>DWME01001234.1:0-26069 GCA_018244795.1 Parelbella ahira ahira
CAAGCTCGACATCCTCCTCAAGGAGTACCGAAAAAACAATCCCAAGCTCAAAATTGTACTGAGAGCATCCGAGCCTGATGAGGTGAGTACCAACAATAATACTTTTTACCAAAATTTTCATTTACCTCTGTTACAGATAGAAAAATTTTCAAGTTTTTTTTTAACTTCAACCTATAAAACAAGGAAGTAAAGCCAATGAAATGTCACCCCACATATTTTATATCGAGATCAGCACTAAAAATATTTAAATGTCAATGAATACAATTTTAGTATTACATAGGTACATAATTTTAGCGCTACCATCTTTCCGATAGGCAGCTTCGGAAGTTCGAAAATTGTTTTATGATTAAGTAACATCAATTTTCCATACTTTGCATCAAAGAAATTACCAAATTGACCAAAGAAATTAAAAAAAATAGTGTTTGTGTAGGAACATCGTAAATATTAATTAATAGATTTGAATAAAAAAACATTATATTTGTGACATTTGTGTTTCTAGGTCGCTGTGACTTAGAATATTAATTTTTATTTTGTAGATTTAATGTAAATACACATCGGAAACATCAAAGACTACCACTTTATGATATTTTATACCTGTTTCTAGCACACATTTTAATGTATAATTCAGGCTTTTGGTCGGCCGGGAATCGAACTTCGTCATAGTACTCCACCCCATAATTAATTGTATTAGATAATACCTAGATCTCTTTTAAAAATGTGTCTCTAAAAACCTTGCTTCGAGCATTTTTTATAATTTGAAATCGAAATATTATTAATATCTAATGGCTTGTAAATATGGTAACACTTACGCGTCGGTCAGGAAAACCCCATTAAGTTTGACTATATTTATAGAAAAAAGAACTGGTAATCTTTCTTTTTAAATTGATTTTAATCTGTCCCAATCTGAATTTCAAATAATTATTAAGAAAATCGTTTATTGTTGAAAACTTATATACCTGTTATACATACTTATATGTTAAACGTTATCATTATGTTTCATAGTTCCACTGTTGGACATATATACATCTCACTTCTCGTTAAGATTTATGCCATATTTGCCTCGCTGGCCAAGGCCTATTTTAAAAAATACACACGCCTTAGAGAACATTAAGAAGAAATGTGAAGTGCTGATTTATTAATATTATTTTCTTTCACCGTTATAGCAAGCGATGATTACATTTTACAATGCACATGTCTTTGAAAAACAAATCTGCCTACCAGTATTTTTGAACTCCAAACCACTGGGCTTAGAAGCTTAAACCAACCAATAGGCTATCATTGCTTTAGTAAAAGGTACTCAATGCTGTATATCATCTGCTAAGTACCTATATAAGAAAAGGTTATTTTTTATACTTTATTATCATTATTATAATATAATTTTAAGTCTATAAGGATGCCTCGATCGAACAAGCGGCCGAAAGATCGACTGCTTCGTTGATCGAGTGGTTGCAAGTGCGACTGCCGGTCTTGTGGTTCTGGGTTCAAATCCCGGGTGCCCTTGGATTTTTCTAATTGAGAATTTCTAGTAGTGATTCGGAGTCTGGAATTGTACCCGGTGTATGGCAATAGGCTCACCACCTGTTCCATGGGACTTAAACGTATCTAGTGAAACGTGGGACTGTACTACACTCCTTTGCCTACCCCTACGAGGATTACAGGCGTCATGTTATGTTTTTCTGTAAGGATAGAACTATTTGGTATTCGGTGCGCTCGTGCATCAGTGTGTGCTCGGTGCATATCTCGTAGGGACCTGGCATTGTCTTATAATAACAATAAAAATATTATAATCTTGCTTTTCATAAAGATCAGGACTTTCAGCGGTGAGGAAAATGACTGGAAAGGCGTTATTTCTTTTCCTATTGAAGTTGTATGCAGCACACTTTGTGGTATCTTACCAACCAGTAGATGTCCATCCGGCCATCGTTACAAAGTCGTTACAAAGTTACCTAAATATATCATAAAAAAATAGCTGATATTCTTTTTTTAATTAATTCTCACTTGCTGTAACGGAGAAGTAAACCTCGTGAGACCTGCACGTTTTACAGTTCTCCGTTACAGTCTCGAAGGCGGGTGAAGTCTCCCAACCAGCACTTGGCTACGTGACAGACTGGCCTGAAATCTCTCATTTTAGTAGGAATCCAGAGTCCAAAAAAAACCAAACCAAATATGTACAACCAAATCTACCAAACCATACCGGTATGATAATAATGACAGTGTTGATGAGGATATCCAAACCAAACCAGGTTGCAATGTCTGGACTTTTCAGTTTTGCTCATGTAATTCCATTCATGCAACACAAAACGTTTTTTTTTCTTGTTTAATTTCATAGTTTGTAGTCTCACTAAGGAAAGTGGTGCCGTGGTATGCTAATTGGAGTTTTTGTTGTGTTGAAATGCTAATAGCGAACAGTGTGAGATGTTTGTTACGTAACGGAGCTGTTCAGTGGAACAGTTAAGGAGAATTCGTTATGGTTTTTGGAGATGTGTCAAAACTTTGTTGCTATGTACTTCTGTAGCGCCAGGATCTAATTAGTCGGGTACTGGCCCGTTGGTCCAGTGCAAGTGAACCTGACAGTGGAGCCGAGCGTCGTCGGTTCGCTTCCCATCTAGGACAATTATTTTTGGAACGAACACTAGTATTTTGTTCTGGGTTTGGCGTATCACATATATCACACACATCTGTGCGTAGTTTATTAATCGTCTGGTTGCCATAACACATATTCTGATCTTTATTAATAGTTAAGTCTTTAGTTAAGTTGTTATTCCGTGGTTCCCCGTGTTAGTTTTGTTATTCCACCCTGGAATATCACGTAGATAATATTTATGTCAACACATACGAAGACAAATACACAAAGGACATAAATGTCAATTTAGCAACCTAAGACTTAGGAATGATTACATTTGACAGAAAGGTTAACTGCAAAAGTTGAAATCCATTTGTTTTCTTCTATCTTACGTTGATTTTTGGAAAATATATTTTTCATACTAATGATATGTATATTTCTAGTGGTTGTGGTTTAAGTTCTGGCGCGCACTGCTTTCTTCAGTGAATGACTATTTCAAATATTAAATATTACTTGCTGTTAGTATGAAAGAAAACGTTGTTGATGATTCACACTTTCGTCAGATTTCGTCATAATGTTCTAACGTGTGTACATATTCAATCCGTCACTGGCCAGCATGACCCTCTATGGCTACTTTTCATACTGAGAGGAGACCTGTCTTCAAAGTTGGAACGAAGTAGGTTTGATAACAATGATAATACAGTACAGGAATCTGCAACAGACTTATATTTTTATGTACCTTCATCCTTCCCGATTGCCTTGTTTCTCTAGTGATTGCAAGCGAAACTACTAGAGACAAGATATATCAATAAGCTTACCCCCTGTTACGTGGGACGTATAACATAACTACTGAACAGTGGGTAACTACACTCCTCTGCCTACCACTTTGGGTAATACAGGCTGCACGTTATGTTATTTAATATCTTCCTATAAGCAATTAATCAACTACACGTAACATACATAGATAGTACGATAACTCTTTGCATGTTACTGTATTATTAGACGTGTAGGAAAAAGGAAACCGATAATCGGTATTCTGTCAATAATTACCAATATAGCGAAGCATTTATGTAGCGGAATCATGCAAAATGTTTATCCTACTGATTTTTATTTAAATCACGTAACGTCACGCCTGTGTTTTTCTGAAAGGGTTAGCAGAGGAGCATAGTATCACCATCATCATCATCATCATCATCGGCCTATTTCAGTCCACTGCTGGACATGGCGTCCTCCAATGAGCGCCATCGCGTCCTGTCTTCGGCTTGCCGTATCCACCATATGCCTGCAATCTTTCGCAGATCGTCATCCCCCCGGGCCGGAAGGCGTCCTACACGACGTTTGCTGAGCCGCGGTCTCCACTCCAGAACTCGCCTACTCCACCGATTATCGGTTAGCGCAGTATACTCCCGCGACCAATACCAATTATATTGTAGGTACGGGTCAAGTAATAAATGGTGGGCCGATTGCAGTACACCGGGTGCAAATCCAGATTTCGCGCGTTTAACAGTATTTTGAATTAGAAATAGCCAAGAATACTTTGCCCGATCCGATTATTGAACCAAGGACCTCTTGTTATGCTGGCTTGCAAACACTAGACTAACAGGGCAGTTTTTGTTAACTTGACCCAAATGCATTTTCAAGTTTTATTCAACTTGCCCCGTACATGAGTACATACAAACGTACGTACCTCGACCACGACATTTAGCTGATAATGCGAACGTGATTTAACAATATTTAATTTATCCCTTCAAGTGTTTTCTTTTTTGGTTTTCAAGAACGACGACAGCTCAATTTGGGGTTACATAAGAACATTAAAACGCATTGCCGGTGAAATTATTGTGTTCATTGGGAGTGTCCGAGCCGTGCGAATCGGACGAAATTGTTTTGTAACGGGCCGCATTGCACTGGCACTGTGTTGTAACACACTGGGCGATTACACGAACATGTCGAGATGATCCTTATGTGTTTCACTGAAGCTTATCAGAGGATTAATGCGTGAACGTCCAGTGTGTTTCGACACGTACGTACGCGCGGTCCTCGTGACGTCACCGCAAGGGCTCGGTTTCTCACGTTATCGTTATCGGCCTCGCATGTAGCACAGTCGGGAGCACAGGTGTCATACCATTTGTGTATCCAGCATATACGAATTTCGCTTTTATGTAATAGTCTGGTATGTCTACAATGGCGTAACACGGCTGACGCTATGAGTAATGCTGGGTGGAGGCTTACAGATACGGTAAATCAAGAGCACAAACAGCTAGTATTGCCTTTCCAGACTACACTATATTTACCAACTGAGCTAAAACCCGCGTGCCCAATAAACTCTAAAATCCCGTCTTACCGTATTTGTGCAATATCAAAAGTCAATCAATTGTTAACAGCTAGAATTGAATAAATAAAATCGTAACTGAGATACCTTCATAGTTAGCAAAACTATTCGCTTTAGCTTAACACAAAATTTATGAGACGGGGATGATTCATAATGTTGAAGTAAGGGATGATTGAGACTTGGTTTAGTTGTCAATAGGACTTTGAAATGTTTACAAACAATTCACACGATCCACATGAATGACATAACGCAAGAATTATTCGGGACCTTATAAAGGGTTTTAACTAAGTAACACGCTAAAGCGTTTGTAAACAAACATCCAGTAATGCTATTTAATTGAATTATGTACTGGCTTAATTTTTTTTTCGGGATAGCCTCATTAGGTAAAAAACATACGTGATTTAAGCCGATACATGTTTCAACACACATCGATCCTCACGAAAAGTTTACTAATAAAAGTTATACTCGTATTTAAATTATATTGTCGTTTCAATACATTTAATTAATTAATGTCTAATTAAAACGGAAGGCTGAGGAAATCATTAATGGTTTTTATGTGTGAGATTTCATGGTTTAAAATTTATTGACATCGTCAGCATCCGATGTCATCGCTTTCGGAAAACGATACGGAAAGTGTCAACACTTCCTAACACCAGTAGATTGAAGTATGATATGGTGTCTTCACATCCTTTCTGTTTTTATACGACTAGAATATTTTAATAAGGGAATATTTCTTGTGGAATTTTATGTAAATATTGAGATCCACATACTTCGTAGCTCTGATGTTATATCATGACACTGAAGTGAAGCAGATACGGGCGTGCTCAGTTTTATGAATGGTTGACCACTAAAGCCTTATTTAATGAATGTAACTATTTTAGAAGGTTTCGTAACAAATCGTTTTCGATTGTAATCATTAGATAACAGTTGTGTTCGGAGACGGGGTCAAAATAGGATAGTATCTAAAGATCTAAAATATTCATGAAAAACACATTTTGAAATGTGAACCAAGAGAGCATAACGCTGTGATGATTCACTAGGTAGCGATTGACGTGACAATTTTCACGATAGTTCTTAATAAAACACGTTACACTTGTGATCAAGTTAATTATACATAGGTATATTGGGGTATCGTTTTATCCCAGAGCAAAGACAATTAAATTGTCTGAAATTTGTTATTTTAATGTTATTTTTACATTATAATGTTAACTAAAGTACTTCAGTGGTATTTTTACCGTTTTAATCAATATTTAAATGAGTAAACAAATAACTATTTATAACAAAAAGCTGATATTTAATTAAATCATAATCTACCTCGACCGAATAGGTTAGGTCCTGGTTGATGCGGGAGTTAGAAGTTACTGAATCCGTACAATAAAGGACAAAGAGAGCGATGAAGGTGGAAATAGTTTGTCCAGTCTGAAAGGATAGAGACCTGTTGCACGTAACTTCTAAAGGTGGAGGTGGAGGCATGATAAGATTCGAATTCCCACTCCCGTAAGGGAAAGCTTACACCCAAACCATAAGACATGACTGTCGTACCCCACATGGAACGTAATAAGAAAGTTAAAGTTAAAGTTTTTCCATCAGGTGGAATTGCGGCCAAACGCGAGCCTATTTCTACATAAAAAAAAAAATAAAAAGTTAAAATCTTTTAAATTCTACGTTTCTGTATTCCAATTAAAACTATCGCATTTAAGATCGCACTGTTAAAAATTTGCTTCTATAGTTTGTAATAAAACGAAATATAAATACCATAGAATTGACATAACTAGCAATAACGGATATTGAATAGAAGATATTTATCTTAAGCGAAAGCCTGACAATAATACATTAGATGAAAGGAGATATATTGTAAGACTTAAGGTGCCTTAAAAGATTAGTAGTTTGTATGGCGGCCCAATTCATCAAGGTTAAGTAACACTTGGGTTGGGCTGATTGTGCAAGAACTTAAGCCTATAGCAACCGTTTGCTTACTTCCGGGTAAATGTTGTAACGAAGAGAGCAGCAAATAAGTAGAGAGTCATAAGTGATGACTGCAAGGTATAAGTACATTTGAAAGGAACCTTGGTCAGGATTGAGAATGCTTACCTAAGCAAAATACGTGTTAAATGGATATTGTGGATATAATCAATGGTAACATAACATCACGCGTACAATTCCTTAAAAAGGTGGACAGAGAAGCGTAATACTCTGACTTTTCATCAGTGATATGTCCCTTGTACTCGTAACAGGGTAATGGGTCTATTGGCAGGATATTTAAAGGTATTTCAGCTTTTTATAAATACATATGTATTTTTGTGTAAACATTATCTGTGGGTACTGTTTTATGACTTATGTTGGAGAGACTAATTAATTGTAAATAACGTTGCTACATTGCTAGTCAAAGCTCTTATAACCAATGCTCAAAGCTAATGCTTGTAGACCACCGACCACTAGTGAATAATGACTTAGAGGGCACATTATTCAGTCACATTATGTCAGATTGTTATTCAATTAAAGTAATACTCGTCGAAATATATTCGAAGTTAAGCTCAGTAGTTAACCGACCTAATAGCGCCACGTGAGAAACCATATTAACATAATAAAAGCGAAAGTTATTGTCTGTCTGTTTGTTATGTTCTGTTACCTATACGTATTTCCTGAAATGATTTAATTTGCATTTGATATGGAGGTGGTTTATACTTTGTTAAAAGGCGCATATTATTAAAATACGTTTCTAAATTAAACTGCAAATAGTTTCAGCAATATAACTTGTTTGTTCCACTATTGGGCTCATGACTGTTCTAAGAGTGAGAATACAGCAGATTTAACACGCTTTTGATAACATTAAAAAGAATTCTAGTGTGCCTGTTTCATTATAAAGTATTGCTTGCCGTTACAACAAGTGATTCTTAAAAAGCACATATTTTTTTTAAATATAAGCGCGGTAGCTTATTCACCTATGTTCTTCTTGAGGTGTTACATTTAAACTAAGAGAATATCACGGCTTATATTTTAAAAATATAAATATTCATTGTAAAACGCAATAATAAATATAACGGCAAATAATAATAATAACATACTATTAATTGAATTTTCCGCACAAAGAGATTGAAAATAACTAATCATGCGTCATTTAATTGTATCACACAATCATGTAATCAACGTAATATTTAATAAACATTATAATGTTTACTTCGGCAACAATGTCGTTGGGTAAAACATATATAGGAATGTAAGATTTTCATTAGCACACAACATTCCACTCTTCTCAGTCATCACACTCATGCATATTAACTAAAACTATGTTCGTACATTTAATTATTGTAATTTAGCTTATATTGACATACCTTATATTGACTGCCTTGTTGATCGAGTGGTTGTAAGAGCGGCTGCCGATAGGGAGGTCCTGGGTTCAAATCCCGGGTCGGGTACTATTAGATTTTTCTAATTTAGAATTTCTAGTAGTGACTCGGAGTCTGGATCAGTGCCCGGTGTATGGCAGGCAATAGGCTCACCACTTATTCCGTGGGACTTAAACGTAACTGGTGAAACGTGGGGGTGTAGTACAGCCCTCTGCCTACCCCTTCGGGGATTACAGGCGTGATGTTACGTTTTTAAACTGTTTTTTCAATCTTTTGTAGCAATCGATATAAATTAAAGCCCATTTATTTTATTTCAATTATTTATTTATTTTTGGAAAACTCATAATAATTTAAACATAACAAAAATGCAAACACAGTACTGCGATCAGTTAAGTTTCCACTGAAAATGTAGGGTAAATATTATAAAAAATAAATCCCATTATAATATAAACGTAATCCCATTGTAGTGTAAACGTAAGGAACTTAGAATGATGATATTAATGAATGTCTCAATAATCCTACCTGATACTTACTAACAGTCCTGTTTTTACACGCTTTATATTACATTTCTGTGTATGGTCAGTAACAGATGTCTATGGGCGGCAGTGACCACTAGTGACCGCTGCCTGTTCCCTTGCCGATCTCATCCCTTAAAAAAAGAGATCAAATGTAGCGGAAGTTGGGTGTTCTATAAAGCCTTCTGTATTTAACATAATTCATATAGACAGTAGTCTTTGTACGGTGATCTCAAAACTAATCGTAGTCATTCGGGTGATGCAATGAACAGATAAGAGATTTGAGTAAACACTAACTCAGAATATTAAATATTAAGAATGAACATGAAAACTAATAAAACATAAAATAAATTGCTTAATATATAATAAACAGAGCATGTAAAACGAAGAAAGGATATAGAAATAAAAAAAAGTCATAATATATTTTGTATTCATCGCTGGTAATTTTTTCGCAATCCATTATGTAACATGATACGGAAAGCGTGTAACAAATAATTAGGTAAGTAATTTTTAGTATAATTCAAATCGTTACAACACACTTGTTATTATAATGTGAAGACAAACTTAATAGAACATTCTAGATGTTACACTGCCCAATTTGAGAGCAGGTGGCCTTGTGCCAGTTATCCCTGAATACTATTATTTTTATTATAACTTTATGATCAAAATCGTTATATATATGATATAATGGCTGATGGAAGCAGTCGGAGATTAATGAATGTACAAGAAGCACGTCAGGTCTGTGAGGATAGAGATGTTTAACGTAGTGCTGTTGGCCTACATCGTAAGGGGGGCGCCGATGTAATGGTATAGATGTGCCGATGTAATAATAATAATGTTTACTTCATAAGAACTTAGTGCGCTGAGTCGGCTAACGCTACTACCTAGTGACTTCATCTTCATCCAATAGCACGCTATTGAGCTCGAAATTCAGCTCGTCGCATCCAACCGCAGCCGGTCACTTTGCGTAGGTAGGTATTAGCCACTAGGTAGTGTCCGAAGAATATTCTATATATTTATTTAACATATTCCAACACTCTGAATACGATGACACGGATGGCACAGATAACATTAGTTCGCGTTATCAGCTCGCGTGATGTTTCTGTACTTCGATAAAGATATATAGAGATATATTTTTCAATATATGTCGCAATTGCGAGAGCAGAGGCTCTTGTTATTGTGCGGTGCAGCCATTTTTATTACATAACATAACATAACGCCTGTAATTCGCCGATAGGTTGGGCAGAGAAGTGTAGCACTTCCATGTTTCACCTGTTATGTTATACCTGACATGGTATAGGGAGTGACAAATCAGGGCTTCGGGCTACTATCTGGAATTTCTAGTTAGAGAAACCTCGTATGACCGATACCAATACATTAACCAATAACCGATCTGGGGCTCGAACCCAAAACCTTTCGATCTGCTCATGAAACCACTAGGCAGAGGTAGTCAATCCGTTTATTTATTTTCGATTACAGAGTCTTTTTGTTAAATTCACCTTCAATACAGTTGGATTAATATTTACGGAATTCATTTACGTATAACCTTTTATATACCAGTATCAAACTTGTATGCACGTCATGTAAGTATATGTACATAATATTAAAATAGTATGATGGTTATGTAAACTGTTTCATAGCGGATACATAGTTACATAATGGCGGTCCCATTGATTGGTCACGCGGTATTGGTAGAGCATAATTGCCGTGCGTGTTTAATAAGACTATTACGGAGCAAACGGAATAGTATCGGCACTTATAGAGCGTTTAGCAAAAGGGTTTAACAGGAGCGTTTAACAAAAACGTTCCGACTTCTCTTTCCAACGAGTTGAGTCAACACGCTGACTTGCTTTGTGGAATGGAAAGAGGGTGGCGGGGGGCGGGGCTAAAAAGAAAAGATCTGTCTCATTAAAATGGATTGTTATTTATGAAAACTTTCATATTGAAACACAATTTTTTACGTCTCGATTTACACAATATCAACAGGTTGGTTCGGTCCGTTGCGTTGGCTACGTCAAATGACCTCGGTTTTCGGTCCGTGTAAGTGATTAATTAATGTCAATTTATATTGGACTCCAAGTTGTTGAGTGACAATTTTGTATAATGAACACATTTGAGCAATATATGTATAAATCCGAAGAAAAATCATCTGATTTCAAGTTTTGAGTAAAAATATCACCTTATTAACTATGTATCTGACTCGTTATTTTTATATGTTGTGTAGAAATCAGAAATAAACACGCGTCAATCATATAATCAGGCGCTTCGTCATAAAAATACCGATATTTATATATTACTCAACGAATAATTGTAATTGGGCCGTTATTATTCATGATCATCAAAGCCTGTATGCCCATGTGGAATTAGTTAAGACGTCAACTGGCGGGAATTAGGGTTGACAATGGTGATGGTGTCAAGGTGTTATATCTTCTCATAGATTGTACTGAAAATCTACTTTTCGACACGGATCTCTTCATAAATAGTGGAGGCTTAACACCGTAGTCAACCGCAGTCAGTAAGAAATTATGTTGTTGTAAACAAATTTTATCGACGTTAGGGTTTCGGGTTCAATTATTTTGGTCACTGTCAATGAGCAATTCACATTAGTGTGTCGCTTGTTTATTAAGAAGGCGTTTGTGTGTGTGTGTGTGTAATATCTGACCAATTTTAAATGAGTTTCATTCAAGGTCATATTTCAGATAGTCAATTAGGTATTACTTTGGTCAAACTGGTCATTTCCGCTCCGTTTGAGACAGGGTAGGTTTTTGTAGTAGGGCTTGCAAAATTATGGGAATCAATAAAACAACATTATTTATTGCTTAATTTTTTTTTTAAAGCTAGCAATTGCGTGCGGTCCCGCCTAATCTAAAGCACAGATACATTTTAAAAAGGATCACCTATGTCAAGAAAAGCTTATTATCCTCGCTTTGGAGAGTCCCAGAGATGACCAGACGTATAGATGTCAACCCAGAAATTTAGGGGCCCTTGGGGATTTTCCTTTTCCTTGGCAATCTGTATGACGTCACCTGTTTATTCGCTACATTTCAAAAAGTAGTGTTCTTTCATTTTGCCTTTTTTCATCTTCAGCGCGGAAGGTGTAATAGTACATTATCAAGTTACCGAAGAAGCACCCACAGGAACTTGTGCGGTTTTAGTCACAGGCACGCACAGATCCTTGTGTGCTAACCTGGCTGCTGCACAGAAGTTCACGCCAGATCATCTGGCCAAGGAGGAGTGCAAGAAAAGCATCGAGGGGGCTCGCTTTTTCTATGCTTCGGTAAGTTTTGTGCTCTTCAAATGTAATAGGAGTGACATTTGGCCGTGGACTAGTGTCACTAAGATAAAATAAAAGAAGAATAGAATAGGTAGAAGTAATAGATCTGCTGTGTACATCAGAAAACGCAGAGTTTGCGACGATTAGTTAAGTTAAATTATATAATAGTATGTTAACGTTGAAAAGTTTTCGCTAAGCGCAAAATTTATTTCGAGCCACTTAGAAAAGTTTTTAAAGTATTCTTCAATGCCATAGATCGATCCTGACAACGCGTTTAGAAATGATCAGAAGGTAAGTAATCGTATTCGTTGTTTTTAGGGGTTCTTCGTAGCGGTGTCACCGGAGTCCATAATGCAGTTGGCGAGGCACGCTCACGAGAATGGTCATACGTTCATCATGAACCTGAGCGCGCCTTTCGTGTCACAGTTCTACAAGGAGCCACTGGAACAAATGTTGCCTTACGTTGACGTACTCTTCGGAAATGAATCGGTAAGTATTTTCAATATTCAAGCGATAATTACACAGGTCCTCTAATATTCTATGTCTGAGGGTAAATTTATCAATGTAACATACACCAAGATTTATGAAGATTTCCACAGATAAGTATTTACCAAGTGGTGTTTCAGCTACCCCTTTATCATGGCACAAGCTCTGTCTAAAATGGGATTAGGTGGCCATCTGCAAGAATATTCAAGCTATTGTGTAATTTAATGTTCTTTTTTCTATAATATCCTGGGTAATAAAGCCATTGTAAATGTGTTTACTGAATATAATCAAGGACAGTATTATCAATTTTTTTTAAATTTCCACTATTAATTTCTAGGAGGCAGACGCATTCGCAAAAGCATTCAACATCACCGAAACCAACCTACAGGATATCGCTTTAAAAATTGCGGCGTTACCGAAGTTGAACTCTTCAAGGGCACGAGTGGTAGTAATCACCCAGGGTAAGGATCCAGTGATTCTAATACAAGGAGACAAGGTCACCTTGATTCCTGTCACGGAATTATCAAGGGAACAGATTGTGGATACCAACGGTGCTGGGGACGCTTTCACGGGCGGCTTTCTTAGCCAGATGGTGCTTGGCAACTGCTACGAGACAGCAGTCAAATGTGGCATCTACACTGCCACGCATATTATCCAGCATTCTGGATGCAGCGTCACTGGGTGCAGTGATTTTAAGGACTCCTAGTTCTCCTTTGGGAATCTTACTGCGACACATTTTAGGGACAGCGAAACATATCAAAGTTATTGTGACACAATATTAGCAGATTTATTTTTCTATGTCGACGTGTGGATATGTGAATTGGAAGTACGGGACTTAAATCTCATATAGGAAGTTTTGCAACGGATCAGGATGACACTGGACTCAGAATGCAACGATTTGAAAAATTGAGTATAATCGATTCAACTTTGGTTGTGGAGTAAAAATGGGTATATTATATGTAAGTGTTTAATCTCAATCATTTATAAGAAAAAATGATTTCACTTGTACGTTGTATTAAAAACGTTAAATGTGCGTGCGTTCAATATCCCTATTTGAATAGGACGTCGCCGTTGGCTAGTGTCATATGACGTCACGGCCAGCCACTACAATAACTTGTAATATTGTATATTAAGTTCCAGCCGTTAATCTATAATTGTATATTCAGTCGCCATCGAATGTTATAGCAGTTAAATTATGGCATTTTTTAGAACAAATATATTACCGACTTGTTTATACATATAGTGAGCATAGGAACGTACAAACATCTCATATACATATGTATGTATATATCTACTTATTGATGAATTTAAATTTTATACTAGGGCTTGTTTCAAAATGCCATTAATAAGTACGTAGCAGTGTCAGCGCACTACATTCGTTACAATTATTTTTCATTGTTTTTCTTCGATACTGATTTTATTTATCGGAAAAATAATTATAAAATGCGTTACATACGTATTAAAAAACCGTTATAAATATATTGCATTATTTTTGGACAGTACAGTATAAATCAGTGTGAAGGATCGCTTCATAGAATAATTTTATTCCCGCCAAATCAGCAAATCTTCTATACTTGAAAGCTTACTCGCTCAGTGCTTTGAGTAATTAGTGATAACTTACTTGTTTATGATGAGGGTGGGCTATAAAAATGTTTAGAATAAAATAGTTTCTATTCGTATGCCAAGCCTTAATAGAAAAATCAGATTAAAAAATGTTGTTATGGCAACAAAATGTCGGATGCGGTATCCATTACTTATACGATGTCGATTCTCAGTGTTCGTAATAATTTAAATTGCTTTAGTTGACATATGTGTAATTTGAATAAATGTCATAATTTTTTGACAGTAGTAAATAAAATTTTAATGTCATTCTTAGATAGGTGTCAAATAGAGCATCTTATTAGTGTTCGATATGATTTTTTAATTGCTTATTTTCTGTGAACTTTTTTAATTGCGCCGTCATATCGATTTAATTCTTTAAACTATTTTCTTGTGTCATAACAACTTTTATACTTCCAATTTTGAACATTATTCTATTCTGAGAACGAAATAATTTCAGACCTTTTAGAGAACCTTTGTTAAGAATACTAAGTTGTCCAGGTTCCTTCAGATATTTCCCTTTACCGTTACAGCGAGTGATATATATTTTAATATTTTATAAAGTCAGAATTTGAATCCCAGACCGCTGGAGAGGACTGCTTAAACCTAAACCACAATGAAAAAAGTTCTCCTTAGTTCAACTATCCTTCTGTATCCGTATTCTATATTACTGATATAAATTATCCATCATAGTATTAGCATTAGATCTGATCTTTAATCGAATATTTTCTATATCTTTGCATAATTATGTTTAACAGTAATTTGCACTAAAATAACTCGTATATTATATAAATGAAAACTAACACTACATTAGAAAAAATAATGTTATACAATTTAAAACAATTATTGAATGTTGATATATGGCCGTTATTACTAACATGCGTTACCAACACGTTAACTAATATTCCTAACAATTGCATAAGTGAATGAGAGTCAATGAGAATGATAAAGCCGGAAGAGGCAGACTTGGCGTACCTACTTGGTTGGATCACAGAACGTTGTGTGAACCAAGTAGGTACGTAGGTAACCGTACCTACGTACCTACTAACCTAACCTAACCTACCGAGGTTAGAACGTCCTAAGAGATGGTCAAGTAATAATTATATTTAATTGATAATCATGAATGGCGACTTTAATTAATACAGATGAGTCGAAAAAACTGTTGTACGACAGTAGCAAATGTAAATCCTTAATCACTGGCTACCCCAATAGCAAATAGCCGCTACATTAAGCTCCTCTATAAGGATCTTACTCACAAAACTAGTCAGTCACAGTTAGTACTAGTTATCTATATAATGTTTCATTTCTATTTTCGCTTGACTAAAGTTGCGTGTCCAATTAAATTCAATGCAGCCGCAGCATCACGTTTATTGGCCAATTTGAAGCTAGCAATATTGCATTAGTATAAATAAATACATAAAGGAAGATACAGTTGCATTAAAGTGTTGATATATTTTTAAACTAGCTAATACCCTCGACTTTGCCAGCGTTGTTTATAATGTTAACCGTATATTTTAAATATATAGAGAGAAGAAAACACGAACTGCCTCGTTGGTAGAGCGGTTGCAAGCACGACTGCCGATTGGGAGGTCCTGGGTTCAAATCCCGGGTCGGGTGCTGTTGGATTTTTCTAATTTAGAATTTCTAGTAATCACTCGGAGTCTGGAATTGTGCACGGGACTTCCATTCAATTCCATGGGACTTAAACGTAACTGGTGAAACGTGGGAGTGTACTACACTCCTTTTCCCTCCCCCTTCGGAAATTACAGGCGTGATGTTACGTTTTTTTTTTGAGAAAACAAAAAATATTAGAGGCTAAAATATACCTTGCTAATAATCTTACGAAATTGATAAAAATCGTAGTTTGTTAAATGTTCAATAATTAAACATGAAATGACTGTATAAACTTTTTTAATGAGAAAAACATGCACGTAAGAAGTAAAACAAAAAAAAATTATAGAAATCTATCCAATAGTTTTTGTGTGCGCGCACAACGTCTATCGTTTTGCTTATAGATTAAATCTAAAGACTTAGCGAATAAACCATACACTTTAACATTCAGTTTCAAATTACCTACTATAAATTGCACTTTGAATTACAGTACATAAACATCTGCCACTGTTTAATATACTTATATATTTTTCTCGTATGGTAATACTAACAATGGTTACCATTTTATTGTTATTTTGTGTTGAATGTGTCAAAGTTTATTATAATTATAAGCAATGGCATATAGCAATAAAATGTAGAAGTAATTACATGAAAATAAATGGTGTATGTATAGATTTAAGTGATTAATTATTTTTAAAACAATAATCTTATAGCTGTTACTAGGTTTGGTGTGATTTTTACAATGACTTAATTAATTGTTTTAACTATACTTGGTAAATGGAATGTAATGTCAAAATAAAATAGCTCCTTTTAGAGTCTATTATTAAAGGACATTTTTTGTAAGACTTGTAATTGACAATATGCTGTATGGTTCATAAATACTGTCCTTTAAGTATATTATGAACAGCAGTTAAAAATATTGTTTAGTTTGGAAAGCATATTTATAAATCAATGTTAAATGAAATTAAAAGTAAATTAAAATTTGGCCAGTTTCAGGGATTTCATAAGAAGGTATGTACAAACAGTTTGCCTAGTGTCAATAATTATTAAAAGACAATTGAACAGGGCTCTTTGTTTTGTCATAATTTTAGTAATATTTATTAACAAAATCAGAGGTATTCATCATGTTTGTGACTAATGGGGTTCCTAAAGTAATAGTGAATGAAACCAATGGTTTCCAAACACTTTTATTTGACTAGGTGGTATGGCAGTAACATGATTATTTTAAGGTCAACTCTATTTATATGACATCTCACTATTGTCAGTGCAGGCTACTTGTCTATGATAGAGCTTAGCTTCATAGAATGTTAACACCCTTGCCCATAAACACAGTTAATAGTTTCTATATATCTCTGTCTTATACAGTAACAATAAGTATGGTTCAAACAATAAAAATGTTTATAATGTATAACAATGTACAATTTTTCTACAATGCCTATTTTTGAAAACAGTAAAATCTGTGAGGCAATTTATATGATCATCAATGCAATGCTTCCATTGCATTGTTACAAGTGGTAGTCAATTATGGCAATGTAATATATTATATTTCTAGCTTGTATGAAAATAATGTCAACACAACCACAAAATTTTGATCCTTTAAAAGCTGCTCAAATAAAATCAGTTTTTATACTAAATTAACACACCTTAAACATTGGTAACACAATGCAACTTTTGTAACAAATGAACACATTGTAGTCTTGCAACCTGTGCAATACTCCATACTTAATTTATTATCCCTACACTATAAACAAGAAATAAGTAGATACATAAATCTCATGCTTTCTAAAAACTAAATAAACATGGAGTGTGATAAATTCTATTTTACTTATTATCTAAGAAAACAACAGCATAATGAATAATATGAACATCCCAGTTAGGTACACTTTCCTCATCCCCAAGTAATGGCATACATCTGTATAATTCAACAATGATAAAATTATTAATATAATTCAACAATCTTCTCATATTTCTTGTAATACGGCCAGAGTATACATTTGAGTAGTCCATAATGCTCTGTCTATCTTTGTGTGTGGCAGACATCACTTTTGTTTTCAATGGCCTGAAATGTATGAATTTGTTGATGATTCTTTGCCCATTTTATGTGTAAGCTGTTAGTTAAAATTTGATGGTTGTACTTATGTTTGTAATTGTTGCTTTACAAATAAATTTTCTATAAAATTTGTGTGTCTTTGTATCTCTGTACAACCCTTTTACAAAATTATATTTATTGGCGTGAAATAAAAAAAAAAGAAACTGGATGTGATTGCAAATTAACAAGCGCTGTGTTATGGTTAAGTAAAATACAGCACTTGGTTTAGAAAAATTCCTTGTAAGACTCAAAAAAAACTACAAATTTTAATACATGAAAGTAATTACAAAGTAATTTTATTATTAATGAAGCATGTAACTTATATACAAATGGAGGTGACAAAAGTAGTTTTACACTTACCTCATTTTTATTTTATTATTTGCTTACTAAGTGAAAATCAACTTTAGACAAACATATAGACAATCGACGTAGAAATTCTTTTTTTTTCAAAATACTGAATTAGGTATAATAAAATTATATAAACGTCGAAAAATTCTATTACAAAACATAGTATATTATGGCTCTAATTAACGATAGGCTACTTTTCATAGTTTACCACGCTTCGTACTAAAGTTTCGATTCTTTTTTAAAAACGCGCTGAGCGCTGTTTGTATAGCACCTTGTAAAATTACTTGCCATAACAAATAATTAGAATTTATTTTACCATACCATGTACATTTTTTTAATCCATAAGATTCAGATCTGGGGTCAGGATTTTTTAAATTTACAATATCTAGTAGTGATTTGGAGTCTGGAATTGTGCCCGGTGTATGGCAATAGGCTCACCACCTATTCCATGGAACATAAACGTAACTGGCGAAACGAGGGGGTGTGCTACACCCTTCTGCCTACCTATTCGGGCATTAAAAGCGTAATGTTACGTTACGTAATATATTTCTGCGCAAATATAGCTACATAGAGAAAATTTATTAAGTATTGTCATGACAAAAGAGCAAGAATGAAAACATTAAATTAAGTAAAATCTGATAATCTTTTTGAGGGATTTTATTAAAAATTTAATAATGTTGTGATTAATTCTTACATCCTGCACTAGGATATATTTAGCATGAATAGTATGGTTAGGCGATTATGATTTCACCTGAAACACACCAATACAATTAGTACAGTAGGAAAAATGCAACACTGTTATGTTCACTTTTGTTTTTATTTCCTCAACTGTGTTGAATGCCTAAAGGTTGAAATCAATTAAACTCTATGATTAATACTATTATTAGCATTTATAAAATATTAAATTAACAGAATTAATTGCACATTAAACGGTATTTTATTTTAATATATTCGACCATAGACTAGTAAAGCTATAGCTAATTATGATGTAAATTCTAATTAAAAATGGCAATACATTATGTGACCGACAGGATATCAAAATTATTTTTTCTTATAGCAAGGAATCTGATTGATAGCCATTTTGAAGAGCCTTTTGTTGGTGTTTTGTGAATGTTTTCAAGTAATTTTTCAATATTTCAACGGTATAATCATTATTAACGGACTAATGATATATTGTTTCGATCAAATAACAAATCTATAGACGCTTTATTACTCTATTGTTTGTTTGGTGAAGCGCATTGTGAAAAAAGAACCGGAAAGAACAAAACCGTATTTGAGTTTTATTTTAGAATTTGTGAAGATAAAGCGGATAATTGGAAGAGTGAATGAATAGAATAAAAAATTTAAGTGAACCTGTGCTTTGAGATATTATTATTTACGTCGCGTGTATTTGTTCGGTACGTAAATTTAGATCGACACAAGATGGCCGCCATTAAATGCTCGCTCCGCCAAAACTCGCTGGCGAGGTCCGATGTGTCATCCGCGAGCGAGCGGCTCGCGCGCGTGCTGTAAGCAGGCGTCTCGCATCGCGGCCGAATTTTCCGGCCGCTTCCGGCGAGGTTCCATTTTATAAAATGGAATTTCGCTCGAGGCGCCAAAATACGATGGGTGTTGACACATCTCTGACTCCAATACCGTACCGTTACTCAGACGGCCGTACAAAATAATCGTCGACGAAAATGAACGAACCGGACGACGTCGGCAAAGAAGTGTGGAAGCGATGGATACTCGAGGCAATACATAAGATACGGGCACAAAAGCAGCGGCCAAGTGTGGAAAGAATATGTCATGCAATCAGGCAGCATCACAACTACCACGAGGACGTGGTGTCGGAGAGGCTGGAGCGTGCGGTGCGCGAGGGCACCGTGCTGAAGGTGTACAACAAGGGGCAGAGCTCATACAAGGATCCGCGGGGGCTGCAGAGTCGGTTGCTGCGGATAGCGCCCGATGTGGACCTGTCGAGGGTGGTGGTGAAGGCGGTGCGCGAGCGCGGCGACCGGGACGGCTCCTCGCTGAAGACGATCGAGAGGCATTTGCGGCAGGCGTACCAAGTGAGTGTAGTGAAAGAAGCGGATGTACGGACGATACTGCGTGCAGGGGCCAAGCGCGCGGTGGCCCAGGGTCTGTTGACTCATCACGCGGGAAACTACAAGGCGACACATCCCCACAACGCCGTCATTGTTCCCAAGCACCGTTCCAAATCACAAGACTCTCCAAAGCAAGTAAGTGTGACAATATAAACAATAACAGAGTTGCCAAAACGTAAACAACAGATGAAAGATTGAAGACAACAAGCTGAAAATACGTCAAAAAAGTATTTATCACAACAGTGTCAACAGGTTGATATGACTAGTGTTATGGTAGCATGCTATGATAACAGTCAAGGGGCTGGAGTGACTGTGGGCTGAATATGGCAACTTATGTTCATTGTTATTATTGTTCCATGTTTTTAATTGACTGTGAGCTCTTCATATACTCTTCTGAAATGCATGCATTGATCATTTCAGTAACTTTGCTTTATAAATGTTTGATTGTAGAGCTTGCAGTGGTGATATTGAAATGGAACAATGTAAAAGCCCATTTGTTTTTTTTTTGCTATGACAATTTGTCGCTTTTAATAGTGCATTTGTGTTTTAAAGCATAATTTATTAAACTTATTACCATATTTCAATTACGTCTGATGCTAAGAGAGATCTAGCTTTTGTAGACAGATGTGATTGGACATAGATATGTAATGTTTCTGGGTGTTTATTTTTATAGGATCATTGATATTCATTAATATTTATTTTTCATACAAGCTGCCGCAACATGCTTTTTGTTTACATAGAATTATAAAAGAAATTGTTTTCATGTATTACTTCTTTGTTTCATGTTTTGATTTTAATGGTAATTCTAATATTAATAGAACTATTTTCACAATTTGACAGACATATCTAAGCATTATTAATATATTAGTGTAACTGCTCATATTAAGAATTAATCCTTATTACGGAACCCAACAATTTAAAACAAGCATTTGTTCAAAAGTTTGCAAAAAGAACAATTTGACATTTTAAGAATTGTTGTCAGCTATAATTTATAATTTTCAGAACCAGGGTGGTGTGCCTGTGTGCACCGAGTGCCTAGGTACAGATGTGAAAAACAAGCAGGGTGTAGCAGAGGCCTTGATATGCTGCAACCAGTGCAAGTCTTATGCCCACCCGACATGTCTGGACCTGCTGGAACATATTACTGTTCCTACTCTGCAGGTAATGCAGCTTCTTAATTAACAGAACACTGTGTAAATTATGTATCCATGTAAAAATATTAGAATTGAAGTTCATGTTTGCTTATTTTTTTCATATCATAATAATTATACAATTATAGGTAAGTGAGTCATATTACTATGTATATTTTGTGTAGACGTGTTAAACAATAGTAGATCATATTAAATAATTATGTGGTATAAAAGATGTAGAAACGAGGTATCCTTAAATTAGAGCAATACATTGCATAGATGAGTCCGTATGGTGAATTTAGTAAATGTGGAAGAGACAATAGAAGTAGGATGGTAGAAGAGGGGGTATCCATTAGGGTAACAGGAATGTCCATATGTAAATGTATACATATTGAATATGTTGTACAGGTAACCCTCTTATAACACGATAGCTAGTTTCCTAGAAAATGCTGCATTGTGTGAAACCATGTTGTATGAGAACCAGAGAGGGACTCATTATTTTAGTGTCTTAAATCATATTTATTATTTTAGTTTTTATGGAGTACATATTTTTCTATCTTATTTAGTCTGAGCACAAAGGTTTTTGCAGTTTTCTTATTGTTTTATAGTGGAACCGTGTTATAGGATGCTATATTGTAGGAGAGTTTCCGCAATTTATGAATTGTGTTATAGTGAAACCATGCTATAGGATGCCAAGTCATAGGAGGATTACCTGTATATACAAGTCAACTGAATGTGCATATATGAATATAATTTCACCTTGTATAAAAATATGGCACTGAATATATTTAAGATACCTTAAGCTATGTGAATGTGAATTGAAATAATGTTCACCTTTTATGTCTTGTAACTATCAATTTAGCTTCAATATTTCAATCAATATCATATCATATATCCTTCACTTGCCTTTGTATCATAATATTATGCTACTTGTAAATAGTTATCCTTTTATGAGTATCAGAGTGATGACATACTCTGCCAAAACGGGTATGGGCAATTAATTATTATAATTTAATGCCCCTTAGGGTTTACTTTGTAAATATTTTGAACACCTGCTAACAATGTTGCCAACTACTGCAAATGAATTTTGTCAGATAAATACAGTATACAAGTCTTTCACTGGCAAGAAGTGTTTAGACCTTAACATAATAAAGCTACTTAAATAAAATAAAAAACCTATTGCAAATTTTATGTCTTTTTATAAGGTTTATAGCTTCTAAATTATTTCATATGTCACATTTATTAAAAGTGGGAGAGAACATAAAGAAAATGAGAAAAAAATTGTTCAATGGTTGTTATTAATAGATTGTTCTATAGATGGCGTTCCTTGGGGGCGGCCTATGTCCAGCAGTGGACTGAGATAGGCTGATGTTGTTGTTGTTGTTCTATAGAACTACAATAATAATTACTACTTCATACTATAATTTGTTTAGTTTTCCGTTGATACATTTATAATATTCTAAAAAAACCAATAATGCATATAGTTTAGCTCATAGAATAAAATTTCTATTAAGTAGTCATAAACCATGTATAGTTTTTTATATTTTTCTTGTTGAATGTTACTTCAATGATATTGGCATTGTGTAGTTAATTGAATATAATCAACTTGGTAGTGATCTTACATTGCACTAATGACTTACTTAAAGGCTTCAATTATTTTCCTTAGTGGTATTATAGTAAATTTGTATTATAAGTACATTTTATGCACAACTTGTAAACATATTTGTTTAATAATGGCTGTATTGGTTATATATAAATTCTTACATATGTTAAGTAAATTTAAGTATTAGTGGTCATGACTGTTAATAATATTTAAAATATATTGGGTGATACACACAATCACTCGATTTTAAACTTGGTTCAGCTGGTGCTATGCTGTGGAACGGGTTCGCTGTGTTATACTAGGACATAATAAATCAGTGTTTAAGATTGTATTTATGTCTATTTTGTTTGGGAGGAACAAATTTGTCTTTAGCTACAGTTACTGAAAATATTGTAGGCTCCTAGAAGACTTAGCTTTTGTAATAAAGAATCAGCAAGACTAGATCAATGAGTCATTCTTGTTGTCGTCCCATTATGGTGATTCACCTTGAGTAGACAAATCTGCAAGGAACTTTTTATATTTTTTATAAAATATATTGTGCAATATGTCTATTACATAATATTTGCTCATCTATAAATGTACTGAAAATTGGTAATGCAAATTGAATAAATGCTTTTTTGGATTGATCAGTTAATGTTTGACCATTCTGATCTATTTAAAACATCACTATTATATATTTATCTAAATTTGTTAGCTGAATATTTCAAATTGTTTGAAAATTTTACATTACACTCTATGCTTTTTTAAATGTATAATTTATTAAGGACTTACCAATAGGCATGTGAGTAATTTTTTACTTAACGATCTGCTCTGTATGTCAGATATACAAACATGTACAAATACATTTAAGCACCAGTAATGTGATCACACTGAATCACTTGAAATGTATAAAATTTGTCTTAAAATAAATCTGCTGTCATGGGTATGAATAATGTTTCCCATTATATAGATTTGGACTAAGTTTTTGTTGAGTTTATCTGATGACCTGCTGTTGTTGTTAGCTCATATTTGTAAAGAAACACAACCGTAGGTACCCCAGTCAAACAGATGTGAATGCTTCAAACTCATAACTCCATATTATATTTTGAGGATGAGGGACATGTATTAAGATAAGTATGTATATTTTCAGACAGGATAGATTGTAAATGTAGCAGAGCATTTTAGTGAACACTGTTTCATAATTTGAAATTTTAAGTTCATATTTTTTTACAGTAATGAACAAATACGCAATAACCAGGGGTATAATACTGCAATAAAGTATTTAGTGACATTTTTACATAAAAGGATGATTAAGAGTTCCTATAGATGGCGCCATGGATGAAGTTAATTACAAATTTAGAAGGAGCAAATTAGGTCGGGAGGGAACAAAATGAAGACACGTGGTGCTCTCCCCCGTGCTTACCCCGTAAAAGAACTGGCGTAAAATATCATTGTTTATAAATCAATTACAAGTATCAGAAAATGCAATGACTTAATTTTTTGAAAATATTGTAAACGTTTTTCCCTCGTCTATAGACAGGTGTCGATATCAAACTCGATTTCGAATATACCCACAAACAGATGTCTGGTAGATAAATTGCCTGCCTACTTAGGCAGGTGTCCGGCAATACTGCCAGTATATTGTTTAGCAAGCGATTATTATTATTGTCGATGTTCATGTGTTATTTTAATATTTGTTGAGGCCACTTCTCCTTTATGCTATTTGGCTATACCCTTCTTTCATTGGAGTAATTCACTTCTGTCTATATCTTCAGGGAAATAAAGCCATAATACTGTTTCATATGTATATGTTCATTGATGTGTCCCAATATTTCTGGTATTAGTTTGGCGATACTCGTTCGTTTTTCATATGCTTCTATTGTCAACCAAAGTGATTTGAATATAGATATGTATCGCGGTTCGTTTTTATTGTCACCATTACTGTCTTTGTTACATATATCTATTACAGTACCATTGGAAATAGAGATCGGGATTTAGTATATCAACTAAGTGTCGAACGGTTCGGCGTGATTGTGGAAAGATATTTAGGGGAAAAAATCTGATTCAATATCGCCCAACGATGAAAGCGGTGAGACAAGCTGTTAAGAAAAATTGTAGAAAAAATTCGGCGACCTTAATAACACTACAAGTTAATATTCTGTGGATATTGTACATTATGTACTTACTTATTTTTTCTAGATTCATCCACCTATCTAGGCGTAATAGGTCAAATACTGACTGATAAAGGACTTAGAAATCGAAGTGCGTAAATAAAGACAGTCATTAATGTAGGAGTATCTCATGTTTGTAAGGATAGGGATACTAGGAACTCGGTGCTCTCTGCTTATCGCGTGAGATAGCGTGGTCACATAATATTGAAAAATTTACAAAAAATAAGTTAAACAATGTGGTTTGGTATTGCAGGCGGCGCGATGGTGGTGCGGCGAGTGCGCGCGGTGCGCGGCGTGCGGCTCGCGCGGCGGCTGGGCGGCGCGCTGCCAGCAATGCGCGCGCGTCGCGCACCCGCGTTGCGCGCCGCCGCCCTGGCGCTGCGACCGCTGTGACTCGCGCGACGCACGCGACTCCGCAGAGCACGAACCACAGCACGCCAGGTTTGGCCCACACCTTATATATCACTTTCTATCTCATTTATTGGAGATTATTTAGATCTTAATTGTGTTTCTCAATTTATTTACTTTTATAATATATTTCGTACTTAAACAGCAGTAGCGATTCGCCCTTGTGATAAGTCTAGAACAGGACAGGTATTTCTATAATAATTAAACCGAACAGTCCTATTCTTGTTGTCCTATTTGTGGTCGATGGGCGGCGGCGACCCTTTTTGATCACTGCCTCATCGTTTAATAGTTGTTTTATTAAAAAATACCAATCACATTTGTTTTCTTGAAAGAAATGATCACAAGAACTTAAAATTTGTTAATTTTATCTTTTTGTCATACTCTGTTTAATAATATTAATGTCGTTTACAAATACCTCTACAGGAGTACAGTGGGAGGGACGCCGAAGAAGAAGAAACCGAAAACGGGACCTTACTTTTCAATATTATTTTATTGTCAAAACAGGTTCATATTGGAGTAGGTAGATAGCA
>DWME01001235.1:0-26051 GCA_018244795.1 Parelbella ahira ahira
AAAAAATATTTTCTGAGGTGTGTGAAGTCTGCCAACCCGCACTTGGCCAGCGTGGCAGACTATGGCCTTAACCCTCTAAATATGAGAGGAGACCCATATTCCAACAGTGGAATGACAAATGGGTCGATTATTATTTATTATTATTATTATTATGAATTGTAAAATTGTAATAATCGTATGTATTGTATGTAACGTTAATACGTTAAAAGAGTAAAGGTTTAATAGGTTCCTTTAGTGATTATTTAACTAACAATTCAATTATTAGCAATACCCTGCATTATTATTATACAGCGAGAAAGTTAATGATAAACCCGTGAGTATTAGTCATTGTTTGTTAATTTTGTATGTAAAAATGTATGAAGTTCACAGACAATTATTTCAGACAATCCTCTATTCTATTATTATTTCGTTTTCATATTTCAAACGCCTTGACAACTTAAGATAGAAAAGCATACACGGATTGCACAAGAACTGCAAATTACGGTGTCATTATCGTCATCATCATCAGCCTTTGGATATTCATTGTTGGATGTAGGCCTTCTTTAATCGGCGCCACTCCTTTCGGCTCTGGACCTTCAGAATCCAGCAGCATCTCGCTGTCTTTTTCAGGTCATCAGGCCACAATGTAGGACTGTGATCTACGCCCTACCAACCTTACGATGTTATCAACCTAGATAATGCTCTTACTTTTTCAAATAATATCGGTTATTTATATGCAAGAGCCGTAAATTAAGTGGGATTTGTGATATGATAATATGTATTACGACACAGTTTGATCGGATGCGATATGTGGACACTTCAAACCGTCCAAATGTCAAGGGCTCACTACATACGTCCTATATAATATTATTGTACTAATATCACAACATGTACATATTGTAATATATTTCAATTTAATTGTTAATGTTTTTAACATTCCACATCCTTAATCAAATCCAATATTTGTTCATTCGTTATTTCAAATGTCGTGTATACTTAAACGTATTTTTAAGCAGCGACTCTTAATTTAATCAAACGTGGAAATAGACGCAGAAATAATCTATAATGATGCTGATAACGTTATATCGTCTAGTTAGCCAAATTCATTGAGTTATTAATGAGAGAATTTTTCAGAAATTTTACCTTTGTTCATTCCCCATTAAAACAGTCAGGTTTTGAAAAAAAATAATTACGTTTAATTTAGATATTTTTCACATCAAAATTATCTATTTTGTTTTTTAAATTCAGAGGATGAACACATGCGAAATTATTCTATTTCATGTCTGCTGTCTGTCGGCTGAGATAGCCGCACATGAACTGATATCACAATATCACAGACTATCTATTTCACATGGATTTACTACAAATTGGACGATAAAATAGATTTGGTTTGTAGTATACACTGTATTTATCAGGACATTTTAGTTAGGTCCTTATCGATCATTGATTTAACAAATGGCTTTGTGTCGACGTTAACTTATTACTTTTGTCATAAATACATACGTATATTGCAAATATATTTATAGATACAGTTGAGTTATAGGTAATAACCCTAAGGCTATATGCTGCAGTGGCCTGCGGCAGGCTGAGGATGATAAATATTTTTATTAACACGTGCATTTTACCATTAACTTTTTAGTTTCGGATTAGTTTTAAATCTATCCGAAGTTCCTCTTCAAGAGCACCAGCTAACTGAAGCGAAGTCCCGGTGGACCGGTCGGTCTGTTTCAATGTAACACATAATTTATTCCGGAACATAATTTAAACTGTGTCCCGTCGTGTCAATAGCAAAGATACATAAAAATCTACAATTAGTACTACGCTCTACGTAGATCGTCTACGCCGTAGACCAATTTGTAGACATCCGTAGCACGGCATAAAAAAATCTATGGAGAAATCTTGATAAATAGTAAGAGTTTACACAGTAAATGACGATAAATAAATAATAAATAAATGTGTTCTTTTAAGTTAAACTATAACGTAATAACTTATTATACGCGTGTTTATATATATTTATTCGTATTTTTCATATGTATCAATAGAAATTATTTTTTTCGATTTGGCATCTTGAATTAAATTCTAAAAGTATATAAGTTCTATAACAAAAATATATTTTAATATTGTATTGTATTAGCAGTCTCAGTGCATTGTTATTTGGGAATTGTTATTATGAGTGCCGGCAAACAAGTTCTTTGTTCTATAGTAATAGGAAACGCGTCTGCAGGTTATTTAACATAAAAATTATTAGAAAAGATTAAGAGATAATTTTTAAGTGTTTTAGAAATTTGCTACGGAAGTTTTGGCAACCATTTTGTGGCCTTCGCGATCCGCATTGCAGGAGTTTCATACGTACTACGTAGCGGGATAAATACATCTTTTCTAAACTTCATTACATCTGAAAGATAGTACATATATGTATACATTATCAACACTAACAGTTCCACTGCTAAGCACAGGTCGCTTCACAGAATAAAAGGGTATAATAAAATAGTTTCCATAATGGTCAACTACGGGATGGCAGACTTTACACCTTAGCGAACTTATCGAGAACTCTAGGCTGTACAGGCTTCTTTAACACGTTTTCCTTTATTGTTAGAGCAAGTGACAACTTTAAAATGCATATATTTTATAAAGAGATGCGCAGCTGGATTTAAGCCCAGGACTCTCGAAGTGGAAACTTGAATCTGAAACCACTACGCTATACAATGTTGTATATCAACCTCCATATTCGCGTGTTGCGAGTCAGTTACTTGTAGCGTGTTTTGAGTTTTTTTTTGTATGTACGTAGCGCAGTATGCAAATTAAAGCTAATTTTTGTTGTTTTTCGTGTGACTCTAGCGCTCTACATATTTTTGTAGTTTTTTACACTTTTGTTTCATTACTTTTTATTTTCGTTACAGAATTATTGGTCACTTTAAAATTCTTGTTTCTCTGTTCACCCTTAAAAATACAGTTTCTTAACTGCGTGAAACGTACATGAATTTTGCCTTTTTATTAGAATTAATTATAAATAGGTATTTTATTATCCTGAAGGGTTTCTATAAGTAGCGTGTGCCTTAATTTACATACATATGTACTTACATAAGTGTATACATATAAACATATATTTGTCAAGAGATTTTATTACAATGTTTTTTTTACATCTATACCCAGAACATATACATCAAACGTATTTGTACTTTTATACAGAATGTTATATATACATGTAGAAAAGTAACCGGGATTTTAAATTTTTAACAAATCCAAGGCTAGAAATTGATGAATCTCACACTGTTAAAATTGATCAATCCCTTCATTATCGCTAGCTATTATTAACTTTTATTTGGGTATAAATCCTTTTACAATCAGAAACGTTAAGGTCTTCGGTCTTCATTCTATTAGATTAGATCTTTAAAAGGTTGTATTACTTACAATCAAATAAAACGCTCTTCAACGGCCTTTCTTTGTTCGATTATCCATTCTTTCACGAATTCAGTTTCTCTCTCTACCTTTTGGCTAATTTGATTCGATCGCATGTCAGCATGACTCTACGTCTGATGAATTTGATATAAAAATAAACCTTATCGAGAATTGATTCGACGTGCGGAATTTTTGATTCGATACCAAGATTTTAGTTGTCTATATATTTTTTTAGTAACCTTCGGTCAAGTTGCTTATACACTTTGAAAAACAACTGAAAAAATTTCCCATAATACATATCCCACATCTGGGTAAAGATGAATCTAAGCTATTGCAGTGGTCTAGAAACTGTTAATTTACCAAGATATTGTCCATACAGTCTACAGATTTGCTAGGAAACTCTTGATACAATCTACATGGTTGCTACGAATCTATTAATAGTGCGACAAGAGATGCTCAAGTCAGGTTATATACTCGTATCTAATTAAATAGATAAATCATAACTTTTATAACAATGGACATCGACACGTCTTATGTACATCGATTTAATAATAATTTGTTTTTCGTAATATATAATCTTTAAAAATACCGGTATGTGGGCTTACCATCGATCCCACGATGGGATTTTTAACGTAACTGATGAAACGTGGTAGTGCACGATACTACTTTGCCTACCTCTTCGAGAAAATCAAGTATGGAGTAATATTTTTGTTAAACGTCAAATGTGATCTAAAATTTTGCTTTCTTAATTCATTTGTTTGAACCTTATCGATTTTCTTATCATGACTTTATGTAATTAGATTAAGGATGGAAAGATTTAAATATGAATAAATAAAAAATGTAGGGAACCGGAAAATTAACTCACCGTCATCTTGCATTAACCCTATTTATGGTCCTACTGTTAGACGTGGGTCTTCTTCCTTTTGTTATTTTCACTTTTACATGTACTTAATTGTGAATTAAAATAGTTTTAAAGCTGAGTGAGAATAAAATAGCATGCCCCTTTGAAGACGAACATAGGCATATATGTACATAGGTATTGTTTTCACAGAGGAAATTTATGCACAGATTTTATCTCGTTTGTCTCATTTCTGTACCCCACAAAACGTTACAAAATGAAACATAATGAGCTGAACAACCCGTTTTTAAATTCGTAAAGAGCCCTTTCACTGTAAAAACATAATTTACTTTAGTAAATTACCATTATTTTTGTTGATGTTTTACATTTTACTTTTTATTTAGTTTCGCCGACTTTATTCGCTGTTTTTCTTAGGACAGCTTCAAGCGAATCTTCATTTCAATAATTTTGGACATTTTAAATAAGAAGCAATTAAAAAACATTCGAAATTTTGGCACTAAATCCCTGACCGCACATCCTGCCCAGCCCGGTTGCCGCTTGAAACAATTTCTAAAATGTGACCTAAATGCGCGGATGCGGTCTCAGATATTACCATAACAAAGTCCATATACCGCACTTTGTAAGTGTTGTAACGCTAAGGCAATAATCGCGTGTGTGGTGCATTCGAAAATGAGCCGTATTGTTGTCGTGTAAGGTAAGAATTGTGCAAAGGTAACAATGGCCGCGTCATTGTCGCTTTACGTACCCTTTTCCCGCGCGCCCTCTCGCCACAGTTCGCGTGAGGCCCGAGGAGATCGCACGTATCGCTAGCCAAGGCTCCAACTCTGCCCCATCGCTCCCCCCACCGTACCGGTGGATAAATAAACCCCCATTCCCCTTAAAAAGTTACAGTGGATTTACTAAGAAAATACATTAAGCTTGTAGAGGAGAGGTTTTTCCCGGGTAAGTGTTAGTTAGTTATTTTAATTAATAGTCAGTTACGGTATCGGAAAAAATTTGAATCGGTCGGAAAAACTTTTGAGAAAATTATGACAGAAAACAATTTTTGTGCTTTAAAATTATTTCAAATATGTATTATCAATACTATTTCTTTGTTATGATTACAATACCAGTGAAAATTAAGTTATGTTAAGTTTTCAGACATTAAAATATGCGCACAATTTGTCTTTAACTGGGACCGCTTAGTCACTTTCGTGATCGTAGTTCTTTTTTGACATATATTATGTATACTTACAGTGATTTTTTTAACTTACTTGGACACTTGACTCTTATATGGCTAAAGAGAATTTCTGAAAGGTTTTCTGATGTTCTACGTGTGATGGAAAATTTTGTAATTAACCGCCAATTTCATATAAATTAGTAACGAAGCTTTTCGGGATAGCACTAGCGTAATAATTATTTATTCGTCGTGTGAAATTAAGAATATTAATTGTTATAATACAATACGAACAGGTCAATAATTATGATAGTGGCTCCAGTTTAATAATTATTTGAGGGGACCATCTTTTAACATCGACTGGATTTAATAAATCTATTTGAATAAACATATTTATAAAATTATATAAGCAATAAATAGAAACAGAACCTGGTGTATACCGGCCACTGGAGTTCATACACATCTATATATTTCTGTAGGCAATCTTCAACAGAGTTGACATTATATCTGTTCTCCATATTATGATCTTGTTCTCCATCATATATTGCAGCTGAATGTCTTGCTCCTTAACGTTAAATAGTCCTTTACCTGACTATAATTCTAATTAGCCGATAATAATGGAAGTAACTGCTGCTTAATAGCATGTAGAGCTGCAGCATTATGAATTCCACATCGAATCCTACTTTTTCTTTGATTTTTGTACTCTTATATCCAAATATAGACGTTTAGGATACATAGTAGTCGCCATTGTTCACGGTCTCCACAGGAGCGAAGGTTTTAAAAATGTTAGTACATATATAGACCTGTATTTAAAGTACGAGTAGTAAATTTCTTTAGCCTATTTCTGCTATTGACGAACATGCCAAGGAGACATCATAATTATCATCAATATTATATATAGAAGAAGGTTGTAATACATGTGTTGTATATGTGTAATTTATGTGTTTTTAATGTATCGAGTTAAAATAACTAACCAATTAAAAATTCTTATAAAGCGTAGAGCAGGACATATGAGTAGAGTTATAGAGCATAACATGAAGTCACAGAGGAGAACATAGTCACAAAGCAGAATATAGGTCATAGAGCAGGACGTAGAGCCATAGAGCAAAACATGGAGTCATAAACCAGAACGTAAGGATATAGAGTACGCTGTGCTTCTGAAGTGACGACTCCACATGTATTTCATTACCATAAAAAGCTCGAAATGCTACCATAAGAAAGATGAAATAATTAGGTCAGAACTAATGAGAGGTTTCCCTGAGGTTTATTTATATGTACATGAGGGCCGTTAGGTTCACCCTTGCACGTGCTCGCTGGACCGTGGGGGTAAGTTGTGGGGATTATCGCCACCGTAGGTGTTCGTGAGCAACGTAATTGATTTTTAAGTATATAGTTTGCTTAACAGATTATTAGGGTGTTAGTCAAATGAAAAGAAAAATCCATGTTATTATTTTTCCATAGAAGTTTATAAAATGAATGGTAAAAAGTAATAAAATAAATATAATGTAATAAAAGGTGAAGAGTGATTTTAGTAATTAGAAGTTTTCCTTCAGTAATGTTGGCAACTGAATGTTATTCTTAAAATCGATTGATATATGAATATGACATTAAAAGTTAAGAAATCATAATTTACCTTAAAGCCAATAGTTTGCGTAACGTAACGTAATCGTAAAATCACGCCTGTAATCTCCGAAGGGGTAGGCAGAGGAGTGTAGTGCACTCCCACGTTTCACCAGTAACGTTTAAGTCCCATGTAATAGGTGGTGAGCCTATTGCCATACACCGGGTACAGACCCGACTCCGAGTCACTACTAGAAATTCTAAATTACTAAAATCTAATAGTACCAGACCCGGGATTTGAACCAAGGACCTCTCGATCGCCAGTCGTGCTTGCAACCACTCGACTTACGATGCCGTAATTTTGCGAAACATTTTTTGAAGTAACATTTTCTTCAATGCTCATAACGATTATTGACTCCATATAGTCTTTAATATTATTTTTTATGGCGTATATTGTCATTACTGCAGATAGTGATCCATTTGATGATATACGATCATGATTGCATTGTATAAATGCATTATAATGAAAGTATTAAAAATATTTTGGTTTTTTTTTTCACTCTATTGTGTAGATAAAAATCCATATATTTATTTAGTCATGTTACAAGTACCATCAATTGAATTTCTTTATATTTCTCTATAGGAAATCTTTTAAACTTTTTAGTCAATACCAATGGAGATCTACACTCGTGTTCAGTATCGGCTAATAGGGTATTCAGCTCGTATACGCGATCCAATTCGGCTAGAGCCAGTTCAAAAATTTTATTTCGAAAATCGTTAGTAATTTTCCTGAAAATTTAAGATGCGATTTCAATAAGGATCGAATTACTTGCTGAGCACAAGCGTTGAACAAGGGTTGAGCAATATTACATCGCGTTCTAAATAGAGTCGCAAATTGTAGTAATAATTAAATCAAATCTATTTCCGCAAGTTTCAGAGTAAAAAGCCTCAGAAATTCGTTGTTTCAGTAACATATACGTTATTTTATTTGTAACATTTTACCCAATACGAAACATTTTGTCAATAACTACTATCTATCCTTAGATAGATCTGAAAAGGGGGAGGAACTTTTGCAACTTTATCTGATGGTTGTAAATCATTATGTACCACCACAACAAAGTTTATTTATCAATCAGTCAATTAACAAGCGAATCAATCGTTTACTTAGTAGTTTTTATCTGCTACATCGTTTTTATGTAGTGTTCTCTTCTATACGCGTTTATATTACTCTTATGTAATTGTTAGTTTTGTTAAATGCTGTTTATATTAACATCGATTATTGCGTAACTCATGAAAGTGTACTACACCCCTCTGCCTACCTCTTCGGGGATTGCAGGCGTGATGTTACATTGTTTATTGCAATATAACAAATAAGTTACATTTATCTAGACTGTGCGATTCACACGTGCAAAGTTTATATTCCGTTAAAATAATATTGGATTAATCAGATATTCGCGAATGGGCCGAGTTTCTACAGAACACATTGAAACTTCCAATGTACAATGAATGGCTTATGTTCGCTAGTTATCTAGATTGGAGCTTATTTCAATAGAGTTGGAATTACAAGAGTTATCAATAGTTCTACAAGATCGTTTTATTGTTGTAATAACTCTGCAGATAACGGTTTTGCAGTAGCCGGGACAAAGTTGAAATAATTAGTTGCACACAAACATATTATGTGGAGATCTTAAGGTTACTTAAGCTAACATAACATAGGCCGCAGAAATGTGTGCATTTTGTGGAATTATTATATGGTTGTCCTTTAGTAATAACTATGTAATATAAAGCCAAAATACCTATTTGTAGTAATATTGACTTAGAAAATTATTGTGAAAGAAATACGCTAATTGGATATGGGCAGTAATTACTGAAACCCCGGTTCAAGAAATGTCAACTGTATTGTACTTTGACGTCACAGTTAAGTGGATTTGATACTAATGTTGTGGGACGTAAAGGCTATGTTTATCAAAGTCAAAACAATGTTTGGTTACAATCATTACCACATGTCGTCGTTGGAGAAGTATTTTGAGCAAACCCGCACACCTTCGAGTGAATTAGAGAGTTTGAATTATGGCCTGAACAATTCTTATTATGAGTGGAGACCCGTACTCAGCAGCTGAGTGATAAAAGGATCAATGATAATTCCCTTTAGACTGATTCGGAATTGAGCGCTGAACCTGTCGATTAAATTACCATAATACATATGAATAGGATGAGCTCGCCATTGGTAGGAGGAATCACGGGAAAAGGGGGGGATCTACACAAGTTCCTACCGTGCCTAGTACGGCCTTAAATTTTATAATGTAAAGGAGTAGTTTTAAGTGAACGCTGCCGTCTCTGGTCACATGTAATAAATAATAATAAGTATAATAAGGTCACATGAAGCATGACCAGAAATGTTCCAGATGGTCAACATTTACCAATTAATGCTATCGCTTAAATAAAGTTATAACTTTAAATAAACATTACGCTCCGAGCCGTGCTATTACTAGTTAAGTGCTCGACACAGGCAAGGTGGTGCCGAATCACTCAAATTTGCATCTTAATCTATTCTAAGTTTCGAGTACCGCTGGCCCAAATAACTTTAATAAGATGTATTATATAGTTTATTTAAATAATTATTAACAAAGTTATAGTAAAGTTCATTGGATTAATTAAAATTAGCTCTTAGTCCTCTTTTTGTGTATGACATTACATGTTTCAGTTCTATCATAAGGTATAGTATATGAGCTTACGTTAGACTTCTTCAACATAGTATTTTAGACCCCGTTTGCCATCATTATAATAAGAAAAAATTTAACATCATGCCTGTAATCCCCGAAGAGGTTTACTTAGCTTCACCGACCATACTTCCCAGGTTTCAGCCAGTACATTCACGTGAGCCTATTGCCATACACCGGGCACAGATACCAACTCCAAATCACTAATATAACAGAAATTCAAAATTAGAAAAATCCAATAGTACCCGACCCGGGATTTGAATCCAGGACCTCTCGATTGGCAGTCTCGCTTGTAACCATTCGTCCAACGAGCCACTCAAGATAATAAGAAAAATGTAAATATAACTCTACATTTCAACATAGAGATCGTTTGTATTCTGCGACTACATTAGCATAGAGTAATAATGTTAACATAAAAATATAGATGTAATTAAGCTGAATAGAGCTTTTAATTTCCTTTTTACTAGTCAACCTTTTAACGATAGTCTCAACATCCTGTCATAAAGACTAAAGTAGGAGGTTTTAAGCTCTAGACTCATTTCCGTTAGGCTTTATGTACACCTGGTCTTAGAGGACTAGAATCATTTATTAAAAACGTACCATTACGACTGTAATCTCCGATGGGGTAGTCAGAGGAGTGTAGTACTCCCCCACATTAAAACAGTTGCGTTATAATGTAGTAAAGTTAATTAAAATTGCTAATTCTAGCATTTTCTTTGATAAGTACACAGGAAGGGTATATAACATTTGGGCCTGGATGGGTTACGCCAAGGCATGAAATTTGCTGTTAGCCATACAAGTGATTATGCGCCTGGCATGAATATAAAAAACATGATTAAGAAAGGCTACTTATGACTTCAAATAAATTGAATAAGTGATTCAGTGGAGATATTAAAAAAAATGGGACATCATACTAAAATAATGACTAAAATAAATTTAACTGTTATCTTTGTCATTTTCTACCTATTTTCGCCCACTGCTGGACATAGGCCTCTCTAATAGGACGTCACTAAGCTTGTGGCTAATTAAAGTGAGAATTTAATTTTTCTTAATTTATTTTCGAAAACAAAATAACTCTACATTTAATAAATCCAATTAAAGCCAACAATCGATTCCATACAGTCATGTAAACGTTCAATAAATGAATTAATTATTTCTCCGAATTCGCCCACAATCCCCTAACATTCAAATTAGCATCCATTCACCAGCAGTTGAGTATTGTATACTCGAAGCGACATCTATTCAGCTTTCCGTTTGTTGTTTTCAATATCCGATCCGCTTATAGAGAAGTTTATTTATTCTAATGTATAGAATATAGAGCGCCATTATGAGAATGTCACGAAGGCTGTAAACGGGCATTGTGGCTAATATGTGAAAACATACGTTTGTTTAAGAATATTGGATGCAGGAGAAAGTGAAATTTGTATGTAGTACATTACAAATACTTTACATACAGCGAACTAAACATTACTTGTTTACGTAATTTAATGTTAAACACACATTAGCCGGTAGCCAAACAAGAAAACAGTAATATAGACAATAGAAGTAATAGTCTAACAATTATTTTTACCTATTATAGTACCAACTATAGAACCAACCTATAATGTACTAAAAATAAGTAATCTATAATCGCACCTTTAAACCCATAGAGCTTCTAACATGTAAGTAGAATGTCATTGGTTCCGAGTTTATTGGCGTTCCAATGTCGCGGAGAGGCTACAATGTCTTAATTGTGTTTATAGTTTAGTTTAATTGCAAATCTACGACAGTTGAAGTGCCATTATATATATCGTTTTCAATTAAAAAGCCTTGTTTTTGTTATGAGGTCGAATCGTTTAATGAAACCGTTCATGTTGCGGTTATAAGGGTTTTTGCCTTATATAGCTTATGGCCTCTCAGCGGCTGGTTTGTCAGTAAAAGAAAATTCCAATAGATAACATAACATCATGCTCATATTTACCAAAGGGGCAGGCAGGCACAAGAATACAGTACTGCCACGATTCATTAGTTATGTTATACATATATACATACATTCGTCCTGTGGAATAGACGGTGAGCTTGTAACCACACAAAGGAACAAGTTCAGACTAAACTGAAATGTTAATACAGGAAACTTTAAGTTAAAAGAAATGGTCCGATTCCTTAATTATAGTTCTTAGTCATAAGTATATGTACAATAGTACTGGAAACTTTATTGTACATTCCCGATAATCGATCACTTTTTGCATAGTTTTTCACGGGCGATTAGTTCAAGCTATATTAGAATTCCCAAAGCGTTCTGAATATTTCTAGAATCTGGAAAGATCTTTAAGATTTTAAGTGTGACTTACTGTCGAATATCTCTCTGTGTTTATGTTTCGTAACTTATCATTCAATTAGGCGCTTTAATTGATACACAGTTTAATATCTGGGATTGCTATTTACGTAGTAACAAAGCCAATTAACTAATTATGTATCATTAACAGATAACCGCGTCGTTAGTGAATGATGACATAAGACCTGTCGTTTTGAAGATTAAGCATTTTGGTTATATACATATACTTATGTAGTGAAATGGTCCTGTTTCAAAACTCATTCCTTCTCGTACATACACAAATATGAGAGACAGGAATATACTCTTAATATGCGTCACCGGGAACAATATGAATAGCGATTGAAACGTAAAAAGAATACAATTGTACTCGTAGTTGTAAAAAGAATTCCACTAATGATTATGCATTCCAAAACCGGTTGTGCTTAGAATTGCTTAATTGGAAATATTGCTAAAGTTAATATCTTTGTTTTTTCTATTGTTATTAATTGCAAGCATTACAATGACAATAGAATTGGAAAATTAAAGGAAAGTACGGCCAAGTATTTAGAAATATATTTAGAAATTACAAGGTTTTTTATGGAAACCCGTTCAAGATGTAATTCGACTTAAGTATACTTCCCCCAGACAGTGCGGAGCTAATAAAATTATTTACAATGCGCGTGACGAGAATACAAACTGAATGCCGCGTCTCGTAACAACGTTAATCCGATAATACTATCTAGATACAAGATTGTATTAAACTTTTATATACTTTTTATTACTTTACAAGGAACTAAACTGTCACTTTATAACACAATGGTGCTTGTTTGCTTGTGGTATAATTAATATACGAGTATTATGCTGGTTGTATATCTGTCGATTGACGGATCGGTCGATTGATTGCTTAACAGCTGATCTCTCGGACGATCAATCGATCGACTGACGGCTCAATCGATTGATTGCTTAATTTAGCCATTACTTGTCTGTGGAAAAATGTATCTCTTTTCATATAAGAATACGAATTTGAATTCTGTTTGTGACATAATATGTACTTCAGAAACGAGGATTGGCCAGCGGAATAATATTATTTTATAGTTGACTTATTTCAATATCTTTTACAATATTTACTCTGACAATATTATGGAATAAATTACGTTAGCTGTTCTCTTAGTATTCCGATCTGATACTAGTATATCAGATTGTTACCAGTATAAACCGGCCCGCTTGAATAGTTAAGTCACATCATTACTAAATCCAGGCTTGAACTGTACGTGTGTGTTATTTGATACGAAGTGTGTTTTCTATGGAAGTTTCTTTTTCTGAAGTAGCGAAATTTTTGACCTAATTTGTTGCAGAATTTGACTAACTCTATTTCTTTTCACTTTAGTTTTTTCTTGAGGTGGAGGAACATAAACTAGTCGCGGCTTTTCAATCGGATTTTGAAGTCCCACTTAGCCTTCGCTATCGTCAAATTTGGTTGATATTTAACTCATCATCATTTAAGTTTTTGGTCCAGTACCATAAGTGAGTGTACGTTTAGATGACAAAGAAAAAGTAGAAGCTATATTTATTCTTCAATAACAATTTTTTCCTTCAGCGGTACAAGCCGGCATCAAACGATTATTTCAAAATTACTGACCTAAAACAAAACCACTGAAGTATCATTTCGGTAACTTTAGCCAAGTTGTTCAAAGTTTTAGCCGACTCGGTACCGAAATGGTTTCCAAACTTTTGTTTTAAATGCTCTTCAGAGTTTCGATTTTTTTCTAAAACTCACCATTTGTGAATTTAATTGTAATTTAGGTATAAATTACACATTTTGTAAAAGGATATAACTTTTTACGGGAATTGATTATATCTGGGGAAAATTATCTTTTTGTTTTTGTATTCTGTGCCCTAAGTTTTGATTTTTTAAGAGCGGAATTAGATTTCAGAGTTACAGAAGCCTAAAGATGAACAGAAGTAACTGAAGAGCACTAAAGTACGTCCATTTAAATAAGATAGTGCACGATAATTATAAAAAGCCTATAGATTATTTCAGGGCACATGGTTCTGTTTTTTTGCTTAGTGTTCGCTACACTGATTTTAAATAAAACACTATTTTTGTGACTGCCTCGTTGCTCGAGTAGTTGTAAGCGCGACTGCCGATCGAGAGGTCCTGGGTTCAAATCCCGGGTCGCGTGGTATTGGATTTTTCTAATTTACGAGTAGAATTTCTAGTAGTGACTCGGAGTCTGGAATCGTGCCCGGCGTATGGCAAAAGGCCCACCACCTATTCCTAGGGACTTAAACGTAACCGGTGAAACGTGGGAGTGTACTACACTCCTCTGCCTACTCCTTCGGGGATTACAGGCGTGATGTTACGTTTGATACTATTTTTGTAGCCAATTGTGTACATACAAAATTTATCAGCATACATATCTTGCGGTGTTCATCTCTTATTGAAATATATTTGAAGGATAGAAATTTGTAGTAACGATCTTATTACGACCATAAACATTGCCTTTCTGAGAGGAAACCAGGAGAGGTGGCCAACAGGGCAACGATAAAATGATTAAGATGATGAAGACAGTAAACATGTTTTAAATACGTCTGAAGCATTATGAAAATTAACTCATGCAGTAAGACGAAACGTTGCGTGGCGTGCCATTGAAGAGGCCTATGTCTGGCAGTGGACGATGACGGGCTGATGATAATGATGACGATGGGACGTTGACGTTGTAGAGTAATGTAACCGATGCCTGTGGTTCTACTGTCCTATCAGTAATCGAGAAACTAACAAAGCTGGTACATTTCGCTATTTGTCAAACCATTGAAGAAAATGAATTAGAAATGCAATGATTTAGAAAGAGATAGCAATAAGCGAGCGATAGCCGCCGCCTTAACACATTGACAACACATTAACACGGCGTTACTGGTTACGATGCGTATTTAGGAGTAGTTATCGGGAAAAATAAATACTCAACCAAAAAATATGGGAAGAATGTTCTTTCGTTAAAATTGTTATCTTAGTTTATGCTATTGCTTAAACATTGACAGATGCAGGGTGGATGTACTTGGACGTATAAACAATTTTAATGTTTGTACGCATAGTGCATTTCCTATTGAAACCTTTTCAAGATTATTAACGATAAATTTACAAGTACATTTGTAAGTATTGGTTTTTAACAGAGTTAAATGAGAGTAATATTTAGATTTCCTGAGAATTGACCCACTTTAGGTTCCTATTTTGTCAAACGATGTCATATTTTAGAAATACAACAACAGAATTAGTTGATGTTATTGATTGGGTTTGATTCCCATTTAGGACAAATGTGTGGTGAACTACAATATGTATTTAGTATTTGGTTGTAAATTTATCTACATACGTCTAAAGATTTATATACATATGTAGTTTATCACTATATTTAATTACCTAGATAGATTATGTAATTAGATCAAAGGAACGTGTTGAAAAAAATAAATAATAAAAAAAAAACTCGAAAACCTTTTTGTCCGAACCAAATACGTGAGAAAAGTAATTCAGAGGTTGTCTAATTTTGTTACAGTGGAAATATCTCGATAAGAAATTCGCACCGTCCCAAGAGATCTAATGAAAACGCCTTACAATGGTCGCCTAAAATTACTCTAGCCGGCGAGTGTATATTAAAGAAATATTCGCGTCTTCTATTGCTGTACTTAATTAGTTCCTTTGTAATCTGAGAACACAGAACACTTACATAAATAATGCAGAGAGCTCGTGGAAGAATAAACAATGCGCGGACCATTGTCTTTCTCTCTCGTTTCAAATTTCGCAAGGTCAAAAGTTTTCGGGTAAACGGGCTAATACTTTCTACGTGGAGAAATGTAATATATGTTAATTTTGATAGTGTTAGATCGTTTCATACTTATGCATTGGTGTTTTAAAATCTTGTCTGTTTATAGACACCATATGAATCAGATGTTCATGTAATAGACATAACCGAAGTGATGGAGAACTAGTGTATAAGTAGAACCTTCCGTGCGCTTGGCTTTCAATACTCGACCGGTTAGGCTTCTTCGGGTAGGCGCTTCTAAATGACGAATTTGGTTATTTGATAAGGGTCTCCAAGTTTGAGAGTCTTTGTGTATTCACTGCACTCGCAGTTACGGCAAGTAATGTTTAAACTTGCACTCAACATCAGTTTTATTGAAACGACAATGGACTGTATACATTTCAGGGCAATTAAAAAGTTTAATGTCGGGGCGACTTGAGTTAATCGTTAGACAGATTTTATGAACACTCATAACATTATCTTTATGACCACGATTTATCAGTCTGAAAACGGGAAACAGAGGCTGGCAGAAATAGAAACAGGCCATTGTAAAACTATTGGACTCCTTCCAACGGTGCGGCAAACCATTAACCCTGAGAGGTCGATGACTGTACGATGCGCTTGCTTGAAATTTATAGCCTTGCATTATAGAGTTCGGGACATTGAGTTTCATTTTAACTGTCTTTTTTATCATACACCAGCTCAGATGGTTATTTTGCCGCGTCATATTTTTGGCGTATTAGCAATAGGCTCATCCCTCATTAAATGGTACATATAAGATATAATAGGTTAAACGTAGGAATGCTTCACTCCTCTGCCTAGCCCCACGAGGAAATACAGGCGTGCTGTTATGTTGCATTCTGCTATTTAAAGCTTCCGATGACATAATTTTCAAGGCAATCACACTCGTAGGGTTAACTGTAAAATATTTTTAAGGTCAAAGTGCGGTATACGCCCTTTCGTCAGCTGAAGAAAAATATGCATTTATTAATAAATAGTATGAGCACGGTAAGCACTTGGACACAAATATTTTCAAGTAATTGCGTGAATCACAGCTGCTAACTGAAGTTATGGTTAGGTAAACCACTCCTAGATCTATTGTTGCCATCTATTGATACCATGCCAGTCCATAGTAATCTGTACAAAATCGAAAAGAATACTTTGTTTCGTTTAAAGTTGCTTTTATTGTGCACTAAAATGGTGTTATTTGAAAGCACTTAAACCTATATCAAAAGCCTTTTCAGTTCGAGCCATTATTCACCGCAAAAGCCTACGGTAGGCCACACAGGCGGTGTTAGTGAGAATTTATCGAGCTAAGCGACATTTCTGTGCGTTCTCCCGCTCGTTATTAGACTGTAAACATGTCAGTGTACAGAATTCTTGTGCATGCAAGAGGCGAGCCTAGCGTTGATTAAACTTTATTTAATTTAAAAGACCAATAATAAAAAAAAAACTGCTTGCCCTCAATTTTATCCAGCTGGAATTTAATTGATTAAATAAATTCCTATTAAGTAATGATTGTGTAAATATATTCCTAAATCTTTGCGCACGCAAAAGGCGAGCCTAGCGTTGGTTGAACTTTATGTTATTTAAAAGACTTCTTAGACAAAGTATTCGCCCTAAATTTTATTTAGTTAGAACGTGTTGGTGTGAAAAAAATCTGGTTATACATTAGGTTCTAGTAAAACGTTCGTTACATTTCCCATTGTAAATACAAGTACAAAGACTATGGTGTCGTTTAATGATGAAAAATACCAAAATAATACCTGTATCACTCCGACGGGGTGTGTAGTAGGTACTGCTAGGTTTCATCAGTTATGTAAATATCATGGACTGGAAGGTGAGCCTATTGGTACACTACTATCAGGCACAAAATCGCACTGCAGACGCTACTGGGAATTTCTAGTTTAAAAAACCAATAATACTTTGCTGCGCTCGGTGACCAGCTAGACTTCTACAACAACGAGAAAATCAATATAATTACACTTGTACATTATTTTATTATAAGCCCTTATCGTAGATACTATAACAAACCCCTACAGTATCAAAACAAAACAAAACTATCGAGTTTTATCTGTTTAATTTAGGACAGGTCACCGATTATTACAAGCTATAAGAACGACATAATGATATAATATTAGTATCAATGTCGGAAGATATATGGGGTCATTTCATTTGATCTTCTAAACATTAATCCATTTATTGACAGCAATAATGATTGAGAGTTATAATGTTAATGTCTCGCGGCTGTATTAATACATTTTCCATGGTCTTAAGAGCCTTTTTAACGTTAAGATAGGTAACTCTGCTCTTCATCTCGAATGTACCAACAGTGTATCGCTCACTTCGTCTTAAATTTCATCTCTAATGGACGCAAACAATTTCCGCTTCTTCAGCTATCCTCTTCAACTAACGTACTTACTGAGAGTATTGTCCAATCGATAAAAGCCATACATAATATAAAAGTTGATAAGTAAAAGTGCATTAATGAATCGCCAATGGACGTAAAATATCTAAAATGGGTTATTAAATCACCGATAGAGGTTGAATAGCACAACTGAGTTATTAAATCAAAAATAAACTCTGAATAGCACGACTGACGATAATAATCATTCGCAGACAAATAGTATTTTGCAAAGTAAAAAAATGTAACATTTTTAATAGATATACCAATACTATTAATTTTTTTATACAAAAATACTATTACGACAATCTTACTCTTAAGATTGTGCATACAAAATCTCCAAAATTTCAATGAATCTAACTGGATTATCCTCACAAATCGTTCTTGTTACATATGTCAACGCCACTGAGCCTAGAAGGTATCGAGACCGCTTTTATTATAAAGTCTTTATTACAAAAGGCATTAGCTAAAAGCCTCTATCATTAATTCATTTCAACGCTATCAAAAAAGAAACTGCAATTTTATACTAAATTTAGGTGAGCGAATTCCAGAGGTAATTCCTGGATTAGGTGAGTAAGCCTGTTAAGTAATTACCTATTACTTACACCTTGTACGAGTATGTAATACGTAACAGGCTTTACTTACGGAACCCCTTGTAAATTTTAAAATTAGAATAGTGAAAAATTACATTGTCTTGTAACTAAAATTTATTTACAAATTGATGGACTCCCCGCATGTTCCATTGTGGGACGTAAACATAACTCGTGAAACGTGGGAGAATACTACATTTCTCAACCTACCCCTTCGCAGTTTATAGGCGTGGAGTTGGAGTTTTTTGTTTTATTTATAAATTTATAGACATCAAAAGCTTCTCCAATAGAACTTTATTACAACGCCTTTGCGGCCTTGAGTATTTTCTTCTTCATTAATTTTGGTTTAAACAATCCTAATTGTAACGCTTAGCTTCCGTAAATGGAAAGTGTGCGGTAATATGAATGCCTGAATACGTAACAAAACGTAAAATCACGCCTGTAATCCCCGATGAGGTAGACAGAGGAGTGTATACGCTTCCACATTTCACCAGTTACGTTTACGTCCCATGGAATAGGTGGTGCTCAACACAATTTGAAAATTTGTATTTTATAATATTATTATTCGATTATGAATTTTTATATACATTAGCGGCCAAATAATGGTTAAAATTTGATGTGTTTGACCACGGACTATTACATGTCTGATAATGATAGTACGAGCGCTAACCACGAATGTTTTCGTTCATTTTAATTGGTGTTTCATGTAGGTACTACGTTGAATCTTAAAGTCTTTTATGCAAATAACATCCTTACAGAAAAGAACAAAAAGAATCTTTTTACGTAGTGCCTCGATAATATGTTTATAATTTTTAGTAGTTAACTTAATATGCGAATATTAATTGGTACAGTTTATAAAAAAGTTAAAGGACTTTACGTGTCCATTAAATTTTTTAGTCCACAAAGGGTATATTTCACATTATTTATAACTGACACGAAAGTACTTTATATTCTGCTTGGCGCGAGCCGCGCGGTGGGAGGCTTGAAGCACACAGCCATTTGATACAGCTTGCTGGAGACGTGATGGTAAGCTTTAAGTAAAAAAACTAAATATAACGTGAAATCACGCCTGTATTTCTTCGATGGGGTAGGCATAGGAGTGTTCTTCCACAATTCGTCATCAATTAAAATCAAGTCAATATACTACCCAATAATAATAATTGTATTTATTACGAGGTAGACAGATAGCACGAGTGCCAAATATCTTGCTGTTCGGATATAACGTACCATATGTATTAAGATAAATATGTTATGATATACTGCGTTCCGGAGGTCCTCGGTTCAAATCCAGGGTCGGGTGCTATTGGAATTTTCTAATTTAGAATTTCTAGAAGTGACTCGGAGTCTGGATCTGTGCCCGATGTATGGCAATAGACTTACCTAGACCTAAACGTAATTGGGGCATCGTGGGAGTGTACCACACCCCTGTGCCTACCCCTTCGGTGATTACAGTAGTGATGTTACGTAGATAAATATGTACTTATTATAATATATAATAAATCTTATTAGCAAGACTTAGTTATCAATGAAATGAGCAACATTATCATGTACGGGAAGAATATGTAGCCTTAAGGCATAGTGCCTATTACGTTACACGGTGTTATACATATTCAAACATATATTATGTTATTACTTAACAAACAGCGAGGCTCGCGCTGATAATGTCAAGATAAATACGGCTTATCTTCTTACATATTACCTTGCGGCTTGAATTTCACCGCCTATTTAATAATATGAAAGCTAAAGGCTTTTGTTTTAGCCTAACGAATGAAAAGCCTCCAGTGTTAGCAATTTCAGTTTTAACTCTATATCCACTTATAACATTTTGTGAGTTAAAGTTATTCATGGTTAGCCTGTATTTAGCCTATCTCGTCGGTCGAGTAGTAGTAAGTGCGACTGCTGATGTGAGGTCGTGGGTTTGATTCTTTAGTCAAGTACAATTCGAACTTAAATTTTCTTAGACATAGATTTTCTAGTAGAAATTTTTAGTAGTGGCTGGAAATCTTGATCTACTCGTATATCCTGCAATATAAAACGTAACTGGTAAAACGTGGGGGTGTACTACACTTTTTCGCCTGTCCCTTCGGAGATTACAGGCGTGAAGTTACGCTTTTTTATGTAATATAAATAAGAACATTATTACTTTAAATGTATTACTGCTAATACAAATGAACAAAACAATATCGATCGTAACAATCGAAGCTAAGGAACACAGAACACCAGAAGTGTGAGCAGTAGTATTCTCGCGTTTTCCTACCATGTACAAATGAGTAAATGTTGAACAATACATGTATTTAATTGGTTTCTTGTAAAAATTCTTCAAATCTGAATATGTAGAGTTCTAATGCTCTCGATGTGACTTTATGAACACCGAATCCCTTAAATATCGCTCGTTATGTAATGGACTATTTTAGCTATCAAAAAACAAAACCTTAGTCTGCTCAAAACCTATTAGTTTGAAGACCCCAAGATCCCGACATGTCAAGGTCTGAAACGACTGTAGTTTTTTAGATGAGTGGCCACTTCTGTCAACTACTCGTTAACCTCTCCACGGTTTGGAACTTGAAGTTTGTCCTACTTGCATTTGTAAAGGTCTATTGAAGTTGTAATTAAAATATTACAACCGCTTTCGATATAATTGACAGTATCTCTCGTGTCTTATGAATGAGAGATTACAGCGCTATCACTTTGCATTATCGACATCATCACCAATATCATCGTCACCATCATCATAAACGTGACAACTTGTATTTTTCCACAGCTGTCACACATACACACACACAGACACACACACTAAACGTGTCTCTCTATAAAGAGACTTAGTTTTTCTATATTCCGGCCAATTATAAATATTTCATTATCTACTAATCGGATGAGAAAGGAAATATATATTACATAATATCTGTATCAATTAGATATTGTATTCTCATTCACGGCCTTCTGATCCCAAATTGGATAGAGCTTGTGCTTTCATAACAAGACGTCGTTATAAATACACGTTGCGTACGTTATAAATACACGTCGTTACCGGCTGGTAGCGACGTGTATAAATGTCTAGACATCTGCTTGTAGGCAATTTATAAAAAAACCGCTTACACATCAAATATATATCCCAGGCTGGAATCGAACCTACAATCCTCAGCTCAGTAGTCATATTCATTATCCATTGAGCAACGGCTAGTCATAGATAAAACGCATATTGTTATGTAAAACTGGAAGACATTTTTTATGAGCATGTAACATTTTTTTAGCTAAATAATTTATGAGTAATTAGTACCAAGTGCGAATACGATACAAATGTTTAAAATAATATTTGACGCAACTCACACCGTGTTCTATTGGCTCACGTAGAGCTGACAAAGCTTGGAGCTCGACTCTCGGCGCTCGAGAGCTCTCGGCTGTGAACCCGTCAACTCGACAATATCTGACGCCTTGCGTTTGAGAAGATGTAAGTGTTTGTTATAGCTGTTGTAGCTACGACTAGAATTTTTCTTATATTTATTTAATTCAATGAAAATTTACATGTTTACATTACGCATTGTCATATCATGACGCCTGGCTCCTTTCGGAGTAAGCAGAGAGTTTTGAGTGTCACATATCTCTATTCTTACAGACCACACCTTCTTCTACATATGTATATATATATATGCATGTCAATATTTTATATAATGCGTTTTAAAAGACTAATATAAATGAAAAGGGCATTTCTAAGGTTCTCTGTATATTTCAATAACTTATATTGGAAGCGGACTGTATTTTTCCCGGAATAAAGTTTCCAAACGAATAAAAATAAATAAATAATTTCAACCCTGTTCACAACATACAGTGCACGTGTTTCCGTAACCACGTAGGGCGTATAACACTAGTAATTTCTAAGACCGCTGATCGTTGGTGATTATTAAATAAAATAAATTATATAAAAATATCGTGCATAGTTTTACAGTAAGATGACAAAGTCCAGACTAACTGCCGTCGAGTGCTCTCGCCTGTGCCGGTTAGCTCGCGAGTGTTCAACGACTTGACGCTGAGTAAGCGCAAGTGCTTCTAGATATTGGTCGCATTATACTCAGTTGAGTGGTGCTGACCACGTGCGTGCAGAGGTGAATGAATCCGAGAGTGTACGGAACGTATAAATAAATAAATACACGCGCAAAATACACTTTACTAACAAAAAAAACTAATGTGTAAATGTTCTGTATGAGAAATGATTCTTCTTAGGATATCGTTGGTAGGGATTGTCTTTAAGATTGATTCGGTTAACGTAAATATATTGTAAATTATAACATTAAGTGCATGATTCGTGGAGAAAGATGACGTAGGCTATTCATATTGTAAATGAGTAACTATGTTTTATTAATAAAATATTATACTAAAACGTTTAAAAAAAACAAAAACGAAAAGCAAAAAAGATAAAAACGAGAAGTCCTTTCAGCTTATCACCGGATAATCTCAATCGAGGTCGCGTTTGACGGCGCGGGAAAAATAAATATTCGACTGTTGGTAACTACCACGCCGGTCTATAAGAAATAAATGTATTTTATTACAAATCTATTAAATGTTTTTTTTCATACCAATTAATTTATTTGCACGAGAAATGTGCAGTATTATTACAAAAATAATCTCAACTCAATTCTGCTTTCGTAGGCATACAACATCAGCAGTTACATGAACAATAATGTACATATAACAAAGAAATATAATATATATATCACACATAAATAATATAACTTAGATAATACATCTATACATTCTTTAAAATACATACATATATTACACTTCTATGTAGTATGTAATATATGACACATACATAATATTCAAATATTACTTGGTAGAGAGTGAACATTACATACATTGTTAAACGAACTTCTCTGAACATTGTCCCGAACAGCTAACAAAGCTCTCTCTGGGCAAATTTCACGCCTTGCAGCCTGTAACGGTAATGCAGAATGCATAAAATCTTATGCGGCGTCGCGCGCGGCGCGGAGGCTGACTACGCAATTTACATTCCGTTGTATTTGACGTAAAACAAGGCTTGCAAATACGATTTTTTCTGCATACTGCATGTACATACTATATGATGTAAATACAAGTAACAATATATTCGATAGATACATCTGTATAGTATATACATTTACTCTTTAATAAATGTGTTCGTTTAATTAACATCTAACGTTTCCATTTCGATACTTGTAAGGGTAAATATTTCTATCGATAACGTTTTAGTGAAAGTTGTAATGGCTTTGCAGTGAATATTTCTATATAATTGTCTTTATTTTTTCTATTATTATATTCAAATGTAGCAGTATCATTTTCATTAAAAAAAAACAATTATAAATATATCACATAGGGTCGTGTTATCGACGTCATTGAAACGTATTACTAACAATTAACATTCAATTCAGGTATCCACGGACCGTATTGTATGTTATATATCTATCTTATCTTCATATGTAGTTATTCAAATGTACCGTTAAAATGTTTCTTCAAGGCAGGCAGTACATTGGTGATCATTAACCATCAGATTGGTCGTCGCCTGTAGGCCATGCCTTTTAATATAAATATTATTACAGGATGAAATATAACATGTTAAAAATTCTAAAGTAACTAAATAAAATTTGTGCCCGGTGTATGATCACAGGCACAGTCTTATTCCGTGATGGGACGTGTAATATAACTGGTGATAGAAACACTACTCTGCCGATACCTTAGGGGTAATACAAGCGTGATGTTATGACAACGATATCAAATGCTGATAAAAACAAATTTAAATGAAAATTACACCTCAAAAATGCTAAAAATAAAACTGGGTCTTACGCCAACACGCTACGTCAGCGCTGGTCGGAGGCAATTTTCCGTGAAAAGCGATGAAATCCGGATATTAACGATCGACGAGCTGGCCACAATGCGCTGTGAGCCGTGCTGATACAACCGAGCAGAAAACCCTATTGGAAGCAAGTTAATAAGGCGGCAAGGAAACTTAGCGCTGACCGCTCCTTCTAGATACTTTAATAGTCTGTGATGAATAGGCCTTTGCAACAATGATGGATTGCCTATCCACGCGTACTTTGATAGTAAAAAAGTTTTTTCTGCTAAGCAGCAAAGCTGTTTGCTAGGATGTTCCAGTCACTTCATACATACCCGAAGGTTGTTTGGTAGAGATGATTATCAAGTGAAAAGATTGCTTTTTATTTTCATCATCATCATCAGTCTACTCCCGTCCACTGCATGACATAGGCCTCTCCAATGGCAGACCATAGAACTCGATGTTTACCTCTTCGCATCCAACTACTGCCAGACACTATTTTTATTTTCACTCTAACATTATTCCATTCTATATGTTTATTGTGTAATAAATAATGTTATTATTATTAAAACCTCCAAAGGTGTATAGGGAAATAATTGATTTTATACTGTTATAACGCCCTTAAAAATGCTTAGTCGAACAATAAACTGCCAACAATAGGTTTGGATGGAAGCGGCAGTACGATTACGCACATGCGCGTATCGCTATATAATAATTTATTACTACAATATCATGCCCCGTTCTTTACGGAGTAGATAGAGAGCATCGATATTTTATTATATTTTTATATTTACAGACTTAACGTGCTTCTTCTATACTGGCCAAGTGTAGGTTAGCAAACGAATCCTCGCAATAACTAATTAATTATATTGCACTATTGTAGGTTACATAAAATATAGAACTTAAATTTTATTTTCAATTTCGTGCATGTTTCCGTTCTCATTTTTGTAATAAGAACAGAAAATGGTGGCGCTGCAAAGCTTTAAAATAGGAAAATAATGCTAACTAATGTTCAGTACTACAAACAGGTACAGTCGAGATGAAAAGTTGAAGTACTTGTAAATGGTTCTTTTAAAAGCTCCCTGACAGGGCTTTTCCTACTGATAAGATAAAATATTTCCCAAGCATAATATGACTCATAAAAACTCTCATTCAAAGTCCGCAACGCATTGGCGATTTTCAGGTGTTGTAAATGTTTATTTGACGGTAACGGATTATCATCCGGTTGACAGTCTACAAAATGCCTATTTATCATACGGGTAGGCAGAGATTAAAAGTATCCACCCGCTACGACCTTAATTTAACTTTTAAAGTCTGATTATTTGCTCGTCTACTAAGTGTTAGAATTATCATTTAATTACATGTTCTTGATTTAAAATAATTGGTATATTTATCTGATATATCTGTCACGAATTCTCTCGTAATTTCTGACTCCAACTCAATTAAGGCCCGCTCCGTCCCTTGTGTTTGTCTTGCAGCGCTTCGCTCGCTCGC
>DWME01001236.1:0-26047 GCA_018244795.1 Parelbella ahira ahira
TTTCACACCTAAAACTCGTATACTTTTTGCTGGCTGAGGGAAATAAGGCGCAATGAAGAAAGTGAATACACAATGGATAACGCAGTAATGGCGATTATTATTCGATCGGAATATAGTCGTAAACAAGTTGGAATGTTCAAGAAACATTCAATAAAACATTGGTCGGTTATTTTTGCACATAGCATCTCTAATGTTAAGCTGCAAATATGGCTAAGAATATCTACTAAACAATACTTACCGCCCGAAACGTTTTATTGTTGTGTACTGTAGTTGTTGTATACCTGTAAAAAAAAAGGAAAATTAGAAATGGCTGACAAAGCAAGACAAGATAGAACCACATATTTTTTAGATACAACAGAAAGCTTTAGTCGCCTCTTACGCCCTGGTACGGCAAGTATTCACGGGATATAAAAATAAGAACTACTAATTTACGCGCTTCGGCCTAGTGGAATGACGACCTGCGAAAGACTGCAGGATGCTGGATGTTGGATGCGACAAGTCGTGGACAAGGCGCGATAGCGCTCATTAGAGAAGGCCTATGTCCAGCAGTGGACTGAGATAGGCTAATGACGAATTGACGAATATAATTTGTCGATATATATCGGATAAAATTTAATTATAACAAAACATTTGGTAAAAACAAATTAATTTCAATTACGATGTTTATATATAAACATTTTTCAATTAAGTTAAGGACTATTTGGTGATTGATGAACAGTTTATATTGGATATATATTTGGAGAAAAATTAATTACAACGTAAAGTTTTTTAAAACAAATCCATACCGATTTGTCATGTTTAACTATGAAAATATATTTCGAACATAATTTAAGTAGGTACTACTACAGCTCGACATATAATTAGTTGGATATATTCCGAGGACAAGTTAATTACGATGGAAATTTCATTATGACTGAAAAAGGCAAAGGTCGAAGGTGTCAAAGCCCGATAATATTTAAATAATTTTGACTATCTCGTTGGTCGAGTGATTCAAAGCGCGACTGGTGAACTAGAGGTAATGAGTTCGATCTTCGTGTCGACTACTATTGGGTTTTTATAACTTGAAATTCATAGTAGTTGGCCGGTGTATGGTATCCCACTCCCATGGTGTGACGTAACGGGTGAAACGTGAGAGTGTGCCACACTCCTCTGCCCAGCCTTCCGGGGAGAAACAGTAGTGATGTAACAGTAGTGTGAGTAGTGTACATATATAAATAATTTTCCGTATTCTAAATAATTATGAATATATTTCACAGCCTTAATAAATTGTCGTACTAGAAATGTATAAAGAACTAAGGATTTGTTTTAGCAGTACATACGTGTTTTATATATTCACATATTCAATTATATATCTGGCCTTGGGTAGCCAGTTTGAATTCCACATTCTTTGACAAGTAGCGTAACAGCTTATCTAAGGTCAACAGAGCGTACTTCAGTATTTAAAAGCACGAATTGAAGAATTTGACAACGTTTGTATCATATCTACGGTCTAAAAGCTGAAAATTGTCTAAGTTCTACTGGTTGGCTACGCTTACCTCTCAGAGATGCGAAAGAAAGTATACCGATCCGTAAGCGGACGACAAGTCAAAAAAAACAACAATCCCCAAGATTTATTTTACCGACACGTACCACGCACGCTGTTTACAATAACATGTATCCCTATTTTAAACTACAATTCTTCGGGAATTCAACAATATTCTTGTAGCGATTCGATTATCGACAAAAATGTAACAAGTAACGCTGTGATGCAAACAGACCTTTGACATATTGTACGTATTTCAAGATATGGGAATAAAGCAATATTATCCGAGAACTGAACCGGAGAACCCTGCGCGGACTACGTTCTGGAGAAATCTTGCGTAGGTATTTGCGAAAGAGACCAGAGGGATGCAAAAATAACTTCAATTAAAGCAGCAATTTTTTTTTCCCAGCAACGTCATCTTCGGCTGAATACTGTAAAATCGACCAAGAAGCAAAGATGCTTTATTGAAAACACTGAATACATAGATAAAACTTTTGTTATTAACGTTAGTTAGTAGATACTGTTTAAAACATACAACATAGTCATGTAAAATACATATGTGTTTTATTTTTTAATCTTGTACAGTCAGTAACAAAAGCGTTTAAGCCTTCGATAAATTTCATACAATAGTTTCGTGTATATAAATACATATATATAGAACTTAGTAGGCGCAGTCAGTTACCATTCACGGCGGCCGCAATGACTCGACAACAAATTCGCTCAATGACGACGAGGTCATCAGTGGATGTACTGTGCACATCATTGTTTCAATTGACACGCCACAACAGCGTAACAGATGTGTTAATTTTAAACACATAACGACCGACAAAAACGGTTTACTCACATAAAAAACAAGTTTTTCATACATACAGACTTACAAATTTTCTATAAACTTACTAATGAAGAAATAAATAATTATGGTTTCATCTATTTGCTCGCCATAACGATCTACCGGTTAAAAGGTCTCGTGTTCGATCTCGACATGACAGGTAACTAGATGACGCAACGAATAACTTTAGAAGTATGGTTTAGGTCTGGGCATTTATATATTCCGTCGCACACGTGAAATATATACATTTAGTCACGTAATTATACGCGGTGTTTAACGTAAGTAGTCCTTGAAGGGAGGTTAGTGTGATTTAATTAAGTTAATTGAACTCATTAATTTCGCCTGTGTTTCAGTGCGTACATGATACGCTCACATTAAATAAAGTCATGAACGTATCGAATTCGCTACAGTCTTATTGAGATCTTAATACGCCTACATGTACGTTTCCAATTCTATCAGCAGACGAAAACCCATTAATATGAATACTATTTATTCCGAAAATTAAAATTAAATAAATATCAATTAATAATTAAATATCTAAATATCTCAAAGGCACGTAGGTTCGTAGGCTCGAAGAAAGCATTTGCTATTTTAATCGAACAAGCTAAGTAGCTACATGTATTCCTATAGATGTAGGTAACTTTTTATGACCCAAAATTTAAATATAAAACTACTTTAAGGTGCGGACGTAGGTGTTGCAAGCTGACATAAGAGAAATCAAACTGTCTCTAAACAAGAGCGCAACCCACTAATGCTAAGCGCCAGGTATATAGGTTCCCTCAATCAACGTCAGCGCGCGCGGACGAGCGGTTGTAGGCCACGCGGCTGCCAACCACTTTTTTATACCTGTGAAAGCCAACGATTATAACCGACTAAGTCCATTTGTTGGCTCCGCCAATATGATGTGTTGGCGCGATGCTCTACAAAAATGCCGTATAAGGTCTTATATCTAACCAATTGTTTGTCTAAATAAAGGGAAACGCGTAAAATCTTCAATTGTACTGTTAGGGAACCGAGTAGCAGGTACGATGTAATTAAATGTAAAAGGTGTTTAATACATTTTCTTTATTTACACAGCTATAAATAGATAATGGCATTACCAGAGAGCATCCATTCACTTGCCTAAGTTTTGACTAATTGACCTCGACAAGAGTACCTTTAGCATTTAAAGTGAGTACAAGTATTGCACTGTCAGTACCACCGGCGACCCCCAAGTCACGATACTGTCTCAAATGACTCCGCCCTCCAATAAAACACGAGATGTTTATCTTTCGAGCCATAATTTCCTTTCCAATTACCTAAGAGGTTGCTAACATTAGAACCATACGTCCACAGTCGAGAAACGAAACATGATGTAACCCAAGTACCAACCGCTAAATCTGTTTGGCGAAATTCAGAATTCCGATAAAGTGAGCTCATGTAAATATAGGAAAGACACACAGTCAAGCAGTAATCCAAAAACGTTATACATACTATGACCACTTCCTAGACAAAGATCAGCTTGTCTCAGCATCACAACATTACTACGCCGGTACAATGCTAATATGGGCTTTTGTGTTTAATAGCTGATTTTTTTTCTATAGTGAACACAATCACGCACTGAAAAGATTACAAATTGTTGTTTATATAGTATCCATTAATAACAAAAATAGAAAAGAGACGACACAACGAATGGAAAAGTTTATAATATGTAATTAGATAATTAATCAAGTCGTCTTAATGTGCAAAATTTGCATTGGAACGAGTCAACGAAGATATGAAACAACCATATTACAAAACGTTTCAAAAATACGTAAAGGTATTTCAATATAGATATTTTTTTTGTTATCATTCAACACTGATCCCTTAATATTCGCGCTACCAATAATAAATATACTGTCAGGTTCCTGCGGCCACCGTTATCAGAATAAGCTTATGATACTTGAACGGACACGTCAAAGGTTTGATACGAAGCGACGCTACACGGCCGACAGGCGGCAGATAACATGGAGGTCGATGCTAAACGGAGAGTTTTCGCTTTTATAAATAGTCACAGAATGCAAAGCACTGCAATGAACATTGCTACTCGTAAATACATCAATAAAATATACATATGTACTTATACTATCTTTATATCAATAAGCACAAAAACGCACTCGACATATTAAATTCCAGGAGTCGAAATAAATAAAATTAAGTTTGAGCTTCACGTGCGTGCGAGCTTTATGCAAAATCTACGTTCTCGTCGAAGGCCTGGCACGCACGTACAAAAACACCTACGGACAGACATTTACATATATATAAATACTTACAGAAGTTTCGAGTTGCAGCACAATTGCTAGCGAAACAGGTATAGGACCTGTAATCTATTCAAATCGTTGCGGTATGAACTAGTGTTAGATTATACTTAAAAAACAAACGGTGAATGTAAGGTTATTATCTACCGCTCTCTATAAATGGCACGCCTAGAGGCTGAAACGTCTGAATGTTCCATTCACCGCGACGCAATAAGCCGACGGGCGGCAGATTCCAGAAGAAATCGATGCGTAGGAGACAGGGGTTGGGGTTTGTGAAAGGTGAAATAAACAGGGGGTGGGTCTGATAGGCAGAACCATTTGGAACACACGAAATAAAATGCTCTAGGTACCCACCCCATTATAATTACATAGCAACGATGATCATTTCGGTGTAATAGCTCCCACCGTTATCAAAGGTGCCCTATATTAATTTCGAACCTTCCAAAGGGATTTAGATGTAAATGAAAGAAACAAAGATGGTTATGAAACTGCGGTAAAGCCCATACTGGTTGTTTGATGTGATGAAATTTTTCGATAACGTAACGGAATATTTATTAGGCCCATCTAATTTCGCGACCAAAATAGCGACCGACAACGAAGAGTAACCCCAAGTGGTTACGAAAGTATGAAAATTGTTAATCAAAATGAATAGCGCGCCTCGTGGCCGGCCGCGGACGAACGTGCCCGCGCTGCCGTCAAGGGCGTATTGGTAAAAATGAGATTGCTAAATGTATTACGCGTACAAAAATAATATTTTTCGGGAGAGTAAATATGATAAATGTGTTACCTATATATTCACGCAATACCAAAAATCCTTAAACAGTATGTACAGTTTAAGAATAATCTGTTTATAGAGTTTGGAAACATTTCATAAGGTTTTGGTCAGTATCAGTTACAGACAATCTGATCTAATCTTAGCAAATCTCGACAACAATCTAAGTAGGCGGTTGGTAAAGGTGCAAGTTTATCTGTGACGTGGTACTAATAGATTCTATCTTGTATAAACGAACTGATGATTTAACAAAAGGAAATAAAATGAAAGCAAACTCATAGTAAATAATATCGATAAGGGAAGTAACTATCAGTAGCATTTTATAGAAGACTTCAACTTAATCAAAAGAACACAAATTTGTACAGCTCATATAATGTATTAATATATTTAATGAACGCCAATTAATTTACAGCTGATGGTAGCCGAAGGCGATAAGAAAATGGCCGAGTAGGTGGAACATAATACCTTTAAATTAGCAAGCAAACTCGGCTTTCTCATGATTACATGTTCTAAAATTTTTTGAAATTTTTCGCCTAAATGTTCTTTAAATTTTAGTATAAACGCGGTATATACACTGGAATGGTTTTGGAAAAAGTGAACGTAATACAAGGCATTGAACAGACCATATTTAGAAACAATAGTCACGGACTATTAGCGTCATAATAAATATTAAAATTCGTGATTGTGTTTTTTCTTTATATAAAAATATCGTAATGCATTTGGTTAGGGGAAGACAAAGTGTCACCTAAACAAACACAAATTGATTTTAATGGAAATTGCATCGTTTATTTGATTTTCAACGACCAAAGAAAATCTTATACATTTCGCAAGAGTAACAAAGTTATATTGATAAGAACAGTAAAACATAAGGCAGCAATAGAAGAAATGTTTAGAAACGAAACAAAACGTACTGATGATAAAATTACGGCAATACTTTTCATCATAACCGACATCTGTTAAGTAATGTTGATTGTTACACTCTTTAAATGCGCAACACACATTAGAATTATTAAACGTATACAATTTATATTACAATAACATTTCGAGAGAGATTTGCAATAAATATGACTTATGAACAGAATTACAGTTTCGTTTGTAAGATGTAGAATTAAAACCGCCATCTCAATCAGCATCGTCTATTCTGGTCCACTGCGGGACATACTCCTCCCCAATAGCACACTGTTGATATTGAGCTCTTTTTTAACACCAAAATTTTACTGGAAATTTTCTATCAACTTCAGGTTAACTTTATTTCCCTTAATACATAGCGTATGTAATAAGTGTTTGCAGTGCCTCAGCGTTGTTCACCTCTCGCGTGTGTTACACGAGCGAGCTTTAGTATTGGCAACGCGTGTCATAGTTTGGCAGGAGCCGTTGCGTTTTCGACACGACCCACATTACTGCCCACATACTCACCGATTGTATCGGCGCTGATCTTATCGAGAAACGTTCGATTAGAGATTCTCTATCCGTTTCCATGTTGCTCCACGAGTCATCATGTCGAAATGATTATTGTTTGTTAAATCTGGTAGGTCGAAAGGGGTGGCGGACAGGGGGTTGCATAGCTTTTGGTATAATATTTATGTACAAATTTCGGTCTTAATGCTCTATATATATGTATGTAGGTAATTGCATAGTTAAACGTCGACGATCGTTGTATAATTTCATAAAAATATCTTACTCGTATTGGTATCATTAAAGACTAACGTAAAAGTTTTATTGACTTTAAGGTGACTTTCAGACAAGCGTATTTTCAACGCGCTTTACGCTCTTTTTGGTGTACAATGTTATTGTTGTACATTGAATTTTGGACTTGCACTACAAACACGCGATTGTAGGCGCTGAAATTACAGGTTATACGGTCTTAAAGAGCCCTAACGCAATAACGATTAACAGGTAATTTGTAACACGAGTGTAATATCAACGCGTTACACCAAGACGTCGTCGCCATGGAAACATAATGAAATCCACAGGAACAGGAGATTGAGGCGGGCGCAACTCGAGATTACGACATAACTAAGTTTAACCCCCGAAAGGATCCACTCGCAAAGATACCTATTCTAGACCAGTGACATGCCTTTTATAACATAACACGATGCTTGTATTTCCTCGAATTGGTAGACTGAGGAGTGGAGTACCTAGACTCCTATGATTCACCAATAATGTTAACGCCTCAACCATGGAATAGCGGGTGTGCCTATATAGCCTTTCATAGGCGTTTTTATATAACATCTATCTATTGCATTTTAATAAGTTACGAATGTCAAGATAGGTCAAGCTTAGTTTCTCGAATCAGGTCACTATTCCAATTCAATCTTAGTGAGGGAATAAAAAATAAATATATCACGAGCTACAGATGTCGCCGGTAGGTCAATATTAAAACGTAATAAAATCCTCGCTGAGGAGCGATTGGAAGGAGCGTCGAGCGAGATTGCGATATAATTTCGTTTGCCACGAACTGATTTTACGCAAACCGTATATATCCATGCTTTTAACATAAAGAAAAAAGAGTAGAAAAAGGTATATTTATAGAGTTATCCACTTATGATGTTCATGATCAACATAAACATCAGCTCCTAGATATGGATCTCTTTCAAAATGAGAAGAATTAAGGTCTTAATCTGTAAAACTCGTCTAGTAGGTACTTGTGCACAGACTACATACTTTTTATCACCAAATTTACCTTCCAGATCAAACTTAACTTTTTGGCAATATCACGTGACGTTTAATTTTTAAAACGTAAGTACCTACATAGCCAGAGGTTTTTCGACATTCTTAAATCAACAGCTGAAAACAGTACTTTCATACTGGCCTTTTTCATATATCAACAACCTTACACTACAGGTACCTACACTGGAACGTTGAAATATATCAGAAACAAGGAGATTAATATTCGACGAAGTTCCATTTACTTTAAATAAATGTAATATAAATACATTTAATACAAATACAGTATCACTTGTGACCGCTGCCTGACCGTTAGCTACTGCGAACATATAAAACCAACTCGAAACATCTCCATCACACATATATACATACATGTCTATTAAATGTACATACATATATGAGCGCATACATACATCACGCCGGGCCACCAGATCGGCCATAACGACGCGGCGCCGGTGTCGAGATTGCTCGCCGATTGAGTTATGTACGTACGTACGCAGGGGGACTGGCACGTATGCGCATGCTCTTTTACAGCTGCAATGTCAACACGTGATGGCTATTGAACCTCATCATTTATAGCATAGGCGAAATTATTGTTCCAAGTCCATGGATAGTTTAATTATAGAACTAATCAAAGTTAGTCTTGTTAATGTGTCGATGTTGCCATCTTTGTGAGGAAGTTAGTCAATCAGCGTGAATAGCCTTGTAATTAACTTATGACTAAGCGAAATAAATGGTTTTTATTAGTGTTTCTCATTTATGGAGAGGTGTTCGTAATGGTGCGCGGGGCGTACAGTTACTTATAGTACGTGGTTTACTCGATGACAGCTTTATTCATACGCCACTACAGACTTGAACATGAAAGAGTCACGAAGTAACCATTGATAAAAAAATAGTTCGAAATTTAAAATCCGATTTTAAAAATCTTTAAACGCATTTCCCGCGCGCGCCGTTAAAGCGATTAGCATGTTTTCCAACATAAACTTCACATTGGCCGCTCGTTCATAATTACGTGGTTCCGATGTCAGATTCGCCATCGATTCGGTCACCAGCGCATACCCGGAGGGACACGGCGTAACCCCATCTGCGCTACATTGACTTACGTATGTATGTTAAATACTTTTTTACATAAGAAACGAGAACAATACATGAGACAATATCATCAAGTAATCACTAATTTTGTTCATGTTTTAATTAATTTGATTAAAGTTTTAATTTCTCTCCTTTCGAACACGTAGGTATATTGTATAGTTGAATGTGTATCAAGAGAGTAAAGTATGCAGGAGAAGCACGTTACTTCTGTAAAGACAAAGATATTTGGCACTCGTTGCTTCCTTACTAACCCGTAAGGAACATGGTGTGATGATATATGTGGGTGGTTATAAAAACACTTACTGAAATACATCGACTTCGAGATATCGCAAGACCGAAACGTTTCGCCAAAATTTATATTTTCTTATATTCCCAACAAATGAGCCATGAAATATTTATCGTCGTGTAATTTGCCGTCAACGAGAATAATATAAATTTCTTTCCACTCGAGCGCCTACCGAGCTTATCGGATGTACACACAACTGCACAATCATTTTATATTTATTCTAGCCGCCTTCGGTAATAACTTAGCGCAATATATTTTGCCAGCAAACAGCCGAACACGAGAGGATTCTACCGAAACTTTATACCAGTACATGTTACGTTATTTATGGTAAACGTGTAAGTACCATCATGATAGTTACATAGCATTACATAATGTGTTATTGTAAGAATGTATGTACCATACGTGGATCACGTGTTCAAAATACAAACGAATGAGATCAACTCCAATGTCAAACCTATTTATTTCTTGCGCGTTTCGTTATTTTAAAAGAGTACGAATACACTTCAAAATATCTAAATGTAAATCATACAGATATTTATTCTACAGAAAAAACATTTTTCAGCAGTTAAATTGTAAGTGTGATTGTTTGTTTGTTAAACACATTGTATCAAATTTTTTCATAAAGAGATCCTGGCAAACAGGCAGATGTGACACCTGATAGTCCGAGAGAAACGACGTTCTGAGCGTTCTAATTAAAGAGTCGAACCCGTTTATTGTCATTATACTTCGTAAGAGATAATAAGAAAGGAGAATTACGAACATCTAAAAGACAGGTACGCATTTACCTGAATCTTCCCTAACGTTCACTGGGACAGTGTCTTCATATCCGGAACATACTCCAATACTGTGCTCCAGTATAGTCGCTGTAGAAGTGCCCAATACTTGTATTCGAAATGGATTATAACCGTTTGTAACAATATCTGCGCATTGATTGCCTCTTTCTATAATCACATTATGTTATAATGATGTGCTGTTTATTAATACGTCATTTATTTATAGGCGCCACGTTTATTTGAATAACTCAATTCTGCACATAATCAACCGATGACTAAATATTCTCACATGCTAATTATAACTTTCCTCGTCATGCCGTAATAAACGCGCAGTATTCCATATGAACGGCAATTTCACAGTCTCCGGCGCAATCGTCGGCAGTGCATTTATTTCGTTGGTATTTGAATACTAAAAGCGAGCAGTTCGCGTTCGCAGCACTTGCGTATGCGGTTTTTTTTCACCGACTGCCAAATCTATTCTTACATTTCTTTCCATTTCCTTAATCAGTTGCGCGTAACAGACTGTTAAGCGTGTGTTCGGCGACTGTCGATAGCTTTATTACCAGTCACGTGATAGTAATGTTTTTGTCACGTTTCGTTAACGACCGCATTAACATTTCCATAAACTCAATACTTTTGTGGATTTTACTATCGCATAATAATAATAAAAATCGGAATAGTTCGTTCTAAATTTAATCTTAGAACTCTGTCGGGAGCCGGTTCGACTTTCAGCTTTCATGTCTTGAACAGGAACCTTGTTAATTAATCAGCGCCGTTCATTAGTGGAGATCAAACGCGCTGAGGTGCCTGTCGGAACTCTCCTGCTAGCACGTATCAAAGTGATATGTACTTGCTGCTCTGTTAATTTAATTATTACTTGTGTGATATTTGATCAAGGAGAAATACTACTTCCCCTGTAGTGTAGAGTAAGGAGTCGCTTATCAGGTCGTCTCATTTTTTCATGTTTGAGCGTTTATCCTCAGCATTTTAGCTTCTCATTTCACAGCTAAACGCCTTTTCTCCATCACCGAAGAGTAAATTTAGCTAGAAAGTGAGCTGAGCTAGAAAGTGATGGCTAAAGAAACGCGTGAAAAAGGCTCTCCTTTAAAACTAGCAACGCAATGGCAACTCTTACGATGTTCCTAGCAGTTACCCAGCCAAAACCTTTCCGCTCCTCGCTCCTTCGCTTCATGCGCAATTCCACGTAAGTGTGTTACGACTACGAATGCTTTTCATATTAAACTGGAACTTCATGAAAGTCAACTACAAAGTAATTTAAACTCTATAATGGTCGCAGAGAACAAACTCAACCTAAAAGTACCTACAAACGTGAAGCCTACACGACCGACTGTTACGAACAGTATGAAAGTCGAAGCCACTGAAAGCGAAGACATTGTCATGTTAATTGGTAAACTCTTGGACGAATTTCAAAAGCGAGCGAACCGCGCGATTGAATGGGAAACCATAAACATTGTTTTCGTAACCAAAACCGAAGCGAGGGAAACAAAAGGGAGCGTCGCGTAAGACTTCCAGAAATTCGCGTAGTGAACGAAACATCGTGTTTTTCTTATATGAAATTCAAAGAGCCAAAACAACAAGAACATAAGAGAATCGAAATAGTTACGAAACCCACAAGAACTTAGTGCGAATACGCCCTAGAAGATGATAATACCTCTATGTTATTTGCATTGTATATGGGGTGGTGGACTCGTAATATTTTCCATTTATATTCAGCGAGCTGTTTTTAATAACGGTCCGATCGACTGAGCCCGTATTGGGCCGACAGATAAGTATCTGGTTGGTAGGTACACATTTACGAATTCGGTCGAATAATGTTGCCGTGTCAAAATATTTCATATAAATGAACTCGGAGACGCTTCGGACATGTTCAAATAAGAAATATCGTGGAAATCATGTTTATTGCATACCTAGTTCTTTGAGTAATATTGATGAACAAAGTTATTTTAAGACATTTCGCAATTTCCACCACCCCATGGATCGAACACCCACGCGAACCTTTTTTATCCGGCGAATGTCGGAAGCCTTTCCTTTTCCTTGAATACAAAAATCCTACGCATCTAGTCTGAGAAAGGTATATTAAATGTCAAATGTCATGATGTACCATTTTTATTACGTCGGTTATTTTAGAAAGTTCAAAGACATCAAGAGGAAAACTAATCTTCGCATTAATCTTTAATGAAAATCAAATTGTGAGAAGATGAATAGCGTAAAAATGACGGAAGCGAATAATCATGAAATTAAAGTAAATTTTAAATGAATAATCGGAAAAATATTTATTAGAAGAAAAAACACTAAAGCAAATAACACTACAAAAACACACGGCAACGCTATACGATAACAGTAAAATTCATTAATGACGAAGTGACTTATAAATCACAATGTAGATACTAACAAAGGAACAGAAAAGGGGTCTTGAAGAAAAATAATTTCTGCCGACCCGCTAGGAGCAAGTGACCGATGGAAAGGCTGTAGACACACCCGTATGTGGTAACAGTTCCGATGAGGTCTATAATAATACACCCGCCTACATCTAACGCTCGCCCGTGGATCGATAACTACGGTCAGGATTGATAAGGTATTGGAGATGATAAGCATCCTAGAAGCTAGACACAATGCTTAAAAGTTTATAAAGAATATTACCTGAAAATTGTGCGATTTATAAGATGTTAATGATTTACTAGTAAATTAAAAAAAGGCAATATTTCGAAAACAAATAATATTCATACAGCTATTCACTATAACGCTTATAGGCACTTAATGAACGTCACACATTGTTAGTTATAATTCATTCATCATTCCTGTCCGTCAACAACGTACATAAAATAAAATAAAAATAAAATAAATAAAAATAATCTCATTGTTGTTCAGAACTCTATACCCAATGTCCAATCTATCTGGCTGACAGTGATCCATGAACCAGTCCTGTATAACGAGGTACAATAGAGTCGATACAAACGTGGGCAGCTTTGCGCAATCTCCAGTTATTCGTAACTCTGCCGGATAAGGATTCAATTTACGACTGCTCTGACATCTACTTCCGCCCGAGTGATCGTCGAGGTAAACTTTTTACGGTTTCAGCGTTCACTACCTATTAGCTTTTGATTCTTTAAAGATTTTATATTCTACGTTAAAATTCTCCGCTCAATGTTATTCAATTTTAAATATATTTCGAAACCAGCATGCGTGTATGGAGAAAGAAATGAATGTAAAAGACACGTAAGGTTCGTAAGGATAGAGATATTGGCACTCGATGTTTTCTGCCTACCCGCTTATAGACCTGGCGTGGCGATACGATAACAATTATAAACATGATAATGTTATAGAAATTAAATGTCACGTTACGCCTGTAATGCCCGAAGAGGTAGGCAGAGGAGTGAAGTACACAGCCATGTTTTATACACCGGACACAGAACCACATACCCACGCGCCCAAAAAAGAAACCTAAGTTGATTCTAATGAAACATACGTAAACACATGTAGTACCTACGTTAGTAATTCGCCGTAATGACGCGATGTACTATCGATCGTCCCTCGGCGGCGGCACACGCGGCGGATTGATCAGAGGTCGTTACGCGAGCCAATAGGCAATTTGCAAGTGTACAAACAGTGGCTCCCGTTTACACTCCAACAGACTGTTTCATTAGAATTTACATAATACGCAAATAAATGGCACCATTGATATCTCATATCGATGATTATACATCATTATATGTATATGTATCAGTTTAACTCACGTACGACTTTTGGGAAAACTCGACTAGTTTCGGAGCTGTATGAGGTCTTTAATCATGAGCTTCCGCCGATCGCAGCGAAGTCGCGGCGGAGCGATTTAAACGAGGTAGTATTTTAATTTTCAGATCTTTGTTCAGACCTCACATGGAAATCTGATAGCAAATTACGCAGTTTGATGCTTTGGTAACCAGACGGTTGATACACTACACATATACATTTTTAAATACTCATAAATACCTCACTCGTTACGAATATCCACAAATACATCTTTATCCTGGGCGGGAAGCGAAACCGGAACTCCGACCTCAACAGTAAGACTAATTAACCCCAGAACAATCCAACCAATAAGACAATACTGCACACAAAAAACGAAGTATGCAAATGTGCAAGAAGCGAAAATAAAAACCCGAAAATAATGCCATCAAACTAACTGTACTAACTAGTCGCCGTTATTTTGACTGAGCTATGACCGCTTCACGACGAACTCGCAACTGCGCATTACGGCATCAGGCATTTTTCACCACAATTTGGACGTCCACACTAACACTGTCTACACTCACGTTGGCTTGCGATACTCATTATGTGCATATATGGCGGAACAGGGTCAGGCGGGTTGCGAGAACTCTCAATACAATTCTTTGAAAACTCGTAATTCACGCATCGAATTTTTAACTTGGCTACTCCAATCATTACATAGTGTTCACTGGTGATAGATGAGAGCAATTTCATTGTGGAATCGCCATAAATACAAAATACCGTTCAAACGAACAAAACAATAGAGCATACATTTTTTCATTACAAAACACGAAATCCATAGAGATTCTCAGCGCGCATGGCTATCTCGCCATCTGTAACAGTTTCATAGTCTCGTTCCACGCGAGATGTAGGTATTAACGGATTTGGACTTATGTACATTCGTACGTGACGTCAACTCGTGATAAACATACTGGAACATTTACATTTTTATTGTGTGTATGTAACTCTCGTACTGTGTTTTATATTGGCCGTAACCTATCATGTCATATCTGGCGATTACTTGTCTCCCCCTCTTAGGATAGTTTTACGTATTTATTGGTGTAGTATATCTTTTATGTAACCTTGGTACAGACAACGGACGAAACATTACAACAATACTGAGATCTTACCAAATTTATTATTAATATTATTGTTATACCACCACTTTAGGTCGTTCCAGTACGGGATAGATAGAGAGCACATAACAATTGATTAATTATTAAATAATAGTAATATCCATACGGTGCGATTATTTGAATGTACCTTACAGGCATACAACTGCAATAAACAATTTGTATACTTATTTATAAACATGTCGACATTGAAACTAAAAATATGACCGAAAAAACCTTAATCTCGCATTAAGGCCCTTCTATAAATACATATTTCCAATGTCGTTATATTTATAAAACTAGCAATCGGACATATTTATATGAAACACCGAAAAGTGCAACCCGTGTGCGTAAGGTAGAGACCCGCGCGGTGACGTCACAGCAGCGCGTCTGTACAGTCCAAAAAAGTTACTATCAAAATTGATAATTGATTAAGAGATAGAGTTATCAACAGCATAACTCTATTTAAATTAAAAAAGAGAATATTGTGTCATCGAAAGGACTACATATCTATATATACGAAATATATTATTTAAATTTGAAGTTATTGCGCGCTGGTTACAAAGACTAATTTTTGCAATGCCTTTCAAAATGTAATTAGCGCTTATAAGAAATATCTAGTGAGTCATAGATTGCTAATCAAGTAAATGTTACGTAAATGCATTCAACACACCTCAACAAAACTCAAAATCTTGCTAATGTTAGAATTATGATCGTCTTTATACTCGTTTATAATTGCATGGCTGTCTCGTTAGTCCATTGGTTGGACAGTTGCTGATCAAGAGGTTTGATCCCCGGGTTGTGTATTTCGAACTGGAAATATCTAGTAGTACCTCGTAGTCTAGATTTGTGCCCGGTGTATAGCAATACCTTCCACTCCATGATGGGACAAATTACATAACCGATGAATCGTGGGGGGATACAAGACTCCTCTGCCTACCTTTTCGGTGAAACGTGGAAGTGATTTTATGTTAGGATAAATATTTAAAACGCTATTAGCAAGTTCTAATTTTAAAACGAGACTACTTAAAATAAAGTTTGATAGTTGTTACGGCGGAAATAGCTTAATTTCGTTCGGAAATGGCACAGGACAATATGTCACCGTCATAGTGATCAAGTTTCTTAAATAAATATTAATAAAACATATTAAATATAACCGTTAGTGTATATTAATCTACGCAATGTTATTTATGGGATGTAAAAATACCAGATATATATACATACACAAATAGTCAGATACATTAATAACCACATGTGTACAGCCCATCATATATATGTATATCAAGAAAAATACATTTTTAACTATCCGAACTCCGACGCTATATTTGAAAATATCAAATTTTTTTTATATTCAGAACAGTTGACAGATTGAGATGTCCTAGAGGATTGTGACTATCACTTTTGGAGAACATGGAAAAAGGCAATATTCACTGTTGATTTTGTTTTTCAAAAATTTTTTATGAATGGAAGACGATACGTACCTCCAAATGCAAGTAACATTATTTTCTCTAAAAGTATTTTAAAAAATCTGTAAATTTACAACGAATGTGGTAAATAAATAAAATATTTTAAACGTTTCAATTCGGTTTCGGTTTGAAGACTCTATTTCTCATGAGACAAATATCGTTAAACTTAAGCGATAAATAAATAAATAACTATCGATTTATTCTTAAAAAATCGTTATAGCATAAGTGTATTTCTTTAATGACATGACATCATCACGAGTCTAAGAGTCAGGTGGTAGTATTCTTTCAACATCAAACTCCAACTATTTACAGTTGCCTTTCGAAAGTCTGTTAAAGAATAGCGCACAGGATGTTGAGAAGGCCTCGTAAAGGTCAACTGATACTGGTACTTTTGTGTACGTTTCAATCATCAGAGGTCGAGCTTGAGAGGTAAAAGAAAAATATATGCTAAAATTTATATAATTCTAAACTTATAATAAGCTAGCGAAAGTTAAAAAGTTCATTTTATAACAAGTTTTTATTAAAACTTCACAAAATCAAAGCTAATAAATAAAAGTTTATATGTATTTTAAAAAAGTTTGTTTTTTAATTATACTAGATAACGTCATGTTTAATTAATATTATTAATATATTTGATTGATTTGATTAAAATTTGATTAAAATAAATAACAACAAACATTATTTATTTCCAAAAATTTAAGTAAATAAAACATAATAAAGTAAATAAAGTTTACATTTTAATAGTAATGTTTTAACATCGTATAAAATCAATAATATAAATATAGGCTATTCAACAAAAACATATGGACACAATAAATATTATTATGTGCATATGGGCGATGTTGGAACAGGAATGAAATCAAGTATTTTAATGAGGCACGATAAATTATGTTTAACTTATTTATTTAGTACCCAAATAAATTAGTGCCTTACTTTGTATCAGTGTCACAACTTGTGTTCGTTTATATTTAGAACATTTAATAGGCGTATTTTACAACAAAATGTAGAGAAAGAAATTAAACAACACTACACCTGTATTTACACGAAGAGGTAGACAGAGAAATAAAGCACCCTGTCAAGATTTACCAGTTACGTTACATATCCAACCATGGAATAGGGACAAAATATACAATCAAATGCCCAATAAAGCAGCTAAAGCTGTTTATGTGTTATCAACATATGTACAAACACACGCACACACAGGCAATCAATTCTCCCCGTATTTAGTGACCTCTACTGTCTATCGGATAAACACTTGTCCGGCAACGGACAGGCACTGCACGTTTCATGCGCACACGATACACGTGCTATATGACGACACGTGCATTTAAGGGGTACTGACAAGTATGTACGTACATAACATGGTATATTTACTGACTGACTGACGCATATAAAAATTTGGAGAAAAAAAACTCAGAAGATATTTTGTGATTAAAACAAAATGAAGGTGACCGTCTTAGATATACTGGTAGATTATAATCCAAAAATTAAAATATCGTAGAGTCAGAACTGATCAGTTGGCAGTGGGTACGTTCGTGAGAATCAGTGAAATTCTACGTACGTGTACGTATAGTTTTGATGGAGGCTAATAAACCTACAGCTAAAAATACCATATTACTACTGTAACATCAGGAGCATATTCTATATTAGTCGTTCTATACATCAATATACAAAACCTATCAATATTTTTATCTTATGCTTCAAGTAAAGAATAAAGATGTAATTCTAAAAGACTAACCCTTCGCGAACTAACATGTGACAGCCCTGCCTACCCCTACACAGTACACACGCGTTGATACCTGGGAGCCGCAGAACAATCGACAATGAGTATTTTCGTATACACAGTCAGTCTGTACGTAGTGTGAACCGGCTGGTGCGAGATAATGGCGCCGCTTGTTGTGAGCGTTTCGCAATGGCCAATTCTTGTTCGTCGCTTAGTGTTAAGTCGAATGAAACATAATTAACTGTACGTGTTATTGTTTAGAGATACTTGGATCTGATCGGGGACGGAGACCAAAAGAAGGTCGGGTCTTCTTTCAATACACGAGTTTGGATAACATTATAACTTGCATACAAAAACGACCTAGGATTCCCACACAAAGTACGGAATTTGAATACTCCACGGAATGCCAATTCATAACACGACATTATTTCTTGTCACCGTCCGACTGCATCATTAGGCAGCGGACGCAAGCACCGACGGCGGAGATGGAAAAAAATATAATTGAAAATACCAACACATTGTGCATATACACACACACACCACAAAAAGCCATTAGAAGTGGACCCGTGAACACTGCACATGATGGAACTCAAAATGTCATATGGGACCAAAATAATAAAGGAATTTTTAGTAATTTCAATACTGAAATAATTTTTCAAACCCACAAACCAAAATCACGATATCTGTGGTCTGTGTTAAAAACATGTCTCACATTTCCAACTGTTAGGATAAAAACGACTGATGTGGCAATAATAAAACAAAAAAATCGATGCTAAAATTTACGTAGGTATGTCATCGGTGATTACCTGTCTCAAACTTTTAGTTATAAAACGACCACCATAGATAGATCCCCGTTCGTACACCACCTACGATAAAACGTATCAGCGATTGATAAAACGTTCGGTTGGGAAAACGTTGAATCCGTACCGGTTTTGTTGTCCATTAATCACTGAAACCGATTGTGGGCCGCTTAACTGTTGCGTGGGCCTGCCCAATTGCAATCACGTCGGCCATATCCGTGGCCACCGTGTCTCTGAATAGCTCAACCAGCGGAGGGTGAGTTGAGAGCGGATAAAACCTGATAGATAATTAGTTAAGAATAGAGTCATAATAGGTGTCATTTTTGCTTTAGTCAGTCGATGTGTTCTCAATAAAGTAATTTAAAACATTATCGAATTATTCTATGTTAAGGAAAGTATGTAGGTAAATAAAAATAGATTTTCAAGTCAAAATGATAATTCTGCGCCCTAAAATGGTGAACAAAATCCGTTTGTTTATTCATAAGAGAATAATGTGCAGGTAGCAGGTTTCAAGATTTTATAAGATCACAATGTACAATAAAATGACCATGATTTTAACAACAACTAAATGATTGCATTCGAAATTTGAAAATTAAATATGAATAAAACTATGGATGAGTGGGGACAAATTGTATATTTTTTTGTTCTATAATATTAAGAACAGTAACGAAGCATGCTAGAACAGATAGTACAATCTCGTGAAAGGAGCGGCGTATTAATGTTTCGAGTGTCGCGGTCGCCGTCCCGCCGGAGCCCACACAGCGCAAGATACACGTATCTTGAGGTCGCTGTGACCTCCAGATACACAAGCGGGACACGCTCGTGACATTGATGCAACTCGGGTTTAAAGTTTTACGAGCGGACTTATAATAACTTCCCACGTACAAAAATATTGTTATAAACAGAAATTAGAACGTTCAACGGATTTGTAGTAATGGGTAAAAGTTTTGTTACGTTTAAATTGCAGGATATTATTAATAATTTTGTCTACTGCCTGCACTGTAGTTGACCGGTCGTGACTATTTAGATATAATCTAGGACATTTTTTTCTTTTTTTTTTTCTTTCATATAACAGCCATAATTTATAAAAAGCGACAATATTCTCAGCTTCGCCTCTCACCTCTATTAATAGACTGACGACAAGTCATTTGATACGAAGACAACAAGCGGATTACGAAGTACCTACCTATATAATGCGTGTTAATTAAAATTTAATGATTCCTTTGAAATCGTAATAGATTCCAATAATGAAACAAGAGCTGTTAGTCGACACGAGGAAAATAACGCAATGTTACGTGTATGTGGGTCGCGAGAGAATTAAAAAAAAACACACACGCAAACAATAGCCCCTGCCAGGATGTTTGAAAGAAAAGCAAAGCGGCTGTGACTTTATTGACGAAACAAAACATTGCGGAAACAGGTCCAACGGAGGAGATCGTACTGAAATGAAACACAGCAAACAGTGCGACAACTGTGGTAGCAGTGGTCGGTTGAGAAACCTCATGAATAGAATAGAAGCGGAAAAAATAACACGTACCGGTGCCGCGGTACAAAGCGACATGAGATACCATTTTGTACAAGCCGAGCACTAAATGTACATTGAATTATTCATTGAAACGGTCCCACGTACGGATTGTGTTGCTAAACAATCAATGGGTTCAAATGGTACCCACATGCACGTGGCAATACCACCGGCTGTAATGAAATACATACATGTACGAAATGCTGCCAGTGGCGGTGGACACCGCATTGCGAATGCGAATTAGTGAGCGAACGTTGCAAAGCTTGAAGCGTCCCTTGTTAATATTGTTGTTTAAAATAACCGTCGGATTCTTATGGGAAATAAATAATGCCATGTCTTTTATACGAGTAAGTTTATTATTAATATTTTACTATGTGTTGACATACCTACCCGTGTCTGTTATTTTTTTAGCAGTAGGTATATGATGTATTATATATTTTGACTTTAAATAAATATAAATGTACTATGAATTATTCTATTAGATTATAAAATAATTAGAAACTTTTTTAATTACACTTTTATAACAATAAGTAAAAAATACAGTAAATAAATTAAATATAAATAAGCAGATTAGGATAACATGTAAAATTTTAATTGAAATTCGCCTTTTATTTTTAATTTTTAAAACTAGCATTTAGTTTCGAAACGAAATCCATAATCCGGTCAGAAACAATGAGAGGGTAATGTGTTAGTTATTAAGAAATTTCGACTTTAATAACAGCTAAAAACTAACAATTTATCCTAGATTAGAATTATCTAGAATAGAAGGAAGTTTAATTTCTGTTTAAAAAAGTTTCCAACTGGCTTGTGACACTGTTACGTTAATCTTAGAGCAATATAATGTTAATTATATTGACGAAGCGAGGCGGAGTGTGTACAGGGGCCTTTAGTTGGGTATGACAAGTAATTTCACAACACCCCTACAGCTCTATTCCTACAAGTAAATGGTTTCAAAATAGCCCAAGGTGTAAATAACTGTACGCCCTTGTACATTTAAATAACATTAAAACCATTACGTGGATTAGGATTCGGACAATATATAAATAGTATCTAATGATTTATTGGTGAAGAATCCGGCGTGAAGATATGTACTAATATTAATATTTAAACGTTTTCAATAACCAAACTCTCACTTAGTGCACTGAAATAGATTTTACTGGACCTTAAAAGATTTTTTTCAAATACTATTATCAATATTATAACTTTAAGAGATTGAAATAACCTAACTGAGCTAATTGATACGGAAATATGCAGAAAATTTTAATACCCGCTGAATAAAACACCGCTCACCGTCCAATGTGATGTATAAACAAACGTCGCGTCGTGCAGTCTTTTTATTACCTGGAAACAATAAAAAAATTATACATATGTACGCAGCAAAAACATAACAATAGAATTGTATGGGATCTGAAACACTGAAGATATTCCGATATGTGAGAAATGGAAATCCGAAATAGATTTTATATTCGCACACTGAACAGCATGGACGCTTTTGTAAGGAATTTAATTTCGAAAGGTTCCCAAATTGATTCCTGGATGAATGTTGATTGAACGAAATTAATTCTTTCAAGATATCTGAAGGGAGGGTTACTTTTCATAAATGATAGTTAATCTATCTGGTTCCAGCTCGGAATGGAATATAAAAACTAAAGCATACTATAAAGTGCTAATTCTTTAGATGTACTTCGAGACACTCGATAATGTCTGCTGACATTTGTTACTTTATTCGCATTGAAAAAAGGCCAAAGTTGCACGGCCATCTCCGCATACTTGCTTTAAATTCAACATTTTAAGTGTTATATCGCAATACATTGAATATATATTGTATGCGGGCGCATTATTCTTGAATCGCTTAAGTCACAAATTTGCATTTTCGAAAGAAACTTAGCGGTATATCCTCTAGTTATACGAAATAAATCCAAAGTACCTACTGTCGTATGTAAGTAGTTTATTAATAAATCTACACACATTCAAACATATGTATGTGACATAAAAACACACGCACACAATACATACACCAATGCGTTACACCATCGTTTATCGCTAGGTACAAGTAACCGCCGCCCGATACCTATAATAAATCAAGATCCACACCATCAATCTCGCGGTACACGGACGTTGGGTAAGATGAGATGAACGTGGAAGATAGAGATGTACCATTTGCGCATACGACCCCAATTGGCGCATCCCGTTCTTAGAACCAAATCAATTACCGCCCTAACTACTCGCTTGTGTTTTAAAAGCGACCCGTGCTCAATTGGCGGGTAATAATGTAATCTTTGGCTGTGGACGGAATGTGTTGCAGTGTGCGCAGTGTGCAATGTACGTATATTTGTAAACGTCACGAGCGCCGTGCGATTAGCACTGGCCGCTTAATCGACATTACTTAAAAAAAACAACCGTTTGAAAGTGTGTAGTTAATAACGTCTGTATTACATGCAAGTACGGGAGAGTAATTTTAAATTTGCGATGCAGGAGGGATGGGGGGGAGAATTTATATTTTCCAAATTATAAGAAGAACTTGTATGCTAAAATCCTTGTTAAATTAAATTGTTTATCTCAAGCAGTCCTTTTTCGATTTAATAATCACTGGTTATTCAACCGTAGGTCTTTATTATCTGGACGTGTCATTAACTTTCAGTGTCATTTTATGCAGGGCAACCAGCGCAACGAGACCTTTGTGGACCATTGGACAGAAAAATTGCCGCGCAGGAACAGGACATCGTTGATCATTTTTCCTCTTGTTTGTATCTTGATGGATATTGTTAACTATTTTAAAATTAAAGTAGAACTCCCCGGGTACTAAAACGGCTTCATCCTTGTTAATTTTTTCACGTATACTAAGATACATTGTTTCGATGCTGGTAACTCAAGATCATAGTTTCGAGGCTAAGTTTTAACCCCAGTAAGAATTCTACTCACAACGCTAGTCTTGCCTTCATCCCAGAAACCCTAATTGACGGGAATATTTCACGCACTGTTAATTTTGAGTCTTTGCGAACATTCTTGGCAACCGTATTGTGTTGACCTTTGTCCTACCAAAATGGTCATGCTGAATTTTGGAAATGGTTGCAAAAGATAGAACAATCCTTTCTCATTTATTTTTAGCCATGCATCTTGCACTTTCCAAGAATGTCTACTAGTTTTGAAGTCAGTGTTTCAACTACATTTAATTATGTACCGTAAGGAATACACGATGAAGGTCGTGGGTACCCACAATGAATAGACTTTAAGTCATTTTCTACCTTGTTATAAAGGCGGTACCTATTGCTAAGCATGATTTCTCCCTAACTAAAAGCCCCTATACTCATGACATCCTCTCCAATACATTTTGAACGGCAACGGTATTTCCATGCCCGAGAAAGACCCGCAAGAAGACAAGGCACGAAATTTTTGCATATGATTTAAGTATGTATTTCATTTCAGAATTACTAAACGTGATATTAGAAGCAGTGTAATTTGTTGTATAGCAAGAGGGTGATATATCACAAAACGCAGTTGGTAGTGGTGCAGTCGGCGAGTGCAACGGCAAGTTGTGTGCGGGTCATAACTCCCATTAAGCTAATGGGCCTCCGTACAAAATTATTGCGCCCGCCACCACGTTCATTGTTAACAAGACCACTTAACCGAATCACTCGTTTCCGACCACAGACCGCCGCTCCTCCTAAACGAATTATGTAACTCGAACTATTTTTATAAAGCGACGATAAACGGCCATTTTGAACACGAAATTTATTTACGTACATCGTAATGGAAATGTGTTAATTATTATTATACGAACATGCTGGGTCACTTACAGGGTATCCACCAAGAGCACCAAGCGTCAAATATCTCTTTCCTCACAAACATGACGTGCTTCTAACGAACAGTGAAGTAAGTAAAGCAAATGTCGTAAGTGTTTATAAATAGAAAAATGCTTATAACTTTAACGCCACACATTTTTATACATAATGCAAAAAAAATTAATTAATCTTTCAAGTTTGACCTGCCTTTTTATGAGGTTATATATTGTGAAGTTTTCTTTGAACGCCAACCGGAAACTATGACGTCACACGCTCCACACGCTTTACACTTGAGCTGCCATTTAAGATCTTAAAATAAACTTTAAAGCACCCAATACGCTTAATAAATTTTAATTACTAGCATTAATAATTGTGAACAAACGACAGGTACGTTTTTGCAGTTCCGTAATCATTTAAACCGCTTCATTAATTGTTTTAAGGGCAAATTGGCTCTGGTCGAAATAGTTAAAGTCGGTAAGTCATGAGCACAAATGTATTTGCCCGCATCCAGCAGTGGAATAAATACACGGGTTGACGATAAACTAAGCTTTCTCTCATTTTATTCAGGTGTCGTCAACAAGTCTTATAATTAAAACGGGCTACATGACTATCGTAAAAGTGAACACTCCTGTTTCGGGACAAAGTTACATAATTATAACCGAAGTAAGACGAAAACGAAATTTAATAATAGTAGGTACTTAAAGCCGCAATTAAGATGATCGCATTACCTCGCAACGAGGATAACGAGCTCTGATAATGACCGCTCCGTACACGTCTTCATTACGCTGGAGGGAAACGGAAGGTGAAATGTGTTCGGTACACGATACGGTAATGTTTTTGGCCCGATGCCCACGTCGGCCAGTGCCAAATAAGGGATGCCACCCTTATATACACAGGTGCTAATACTGTAACCATATATATGTAAATACTTTGCTGTAATTGAACATAAACTTCAAAACTCTATCAGCAGTAAAAAGCAGATTGTCAACATGACAAAAAAATAGTTAAATACAATACACCTGATGTTTAAGACTCTACTCTCATCAATACGGATCGGAAAAAGAATCACGTTTCTTTCAATAAATGAGAAAGACCCCCTTCTCTAACTGAGTAATCGTAATATGTAAATCAAACACATTTACGGTCATTTTCATTACGTATGTACATTACCGGTCCTATAATCAAATTCGCTCTGGGCCCGCCCGTAGCGGCATCATTGCCAAAATAGTTCTTTGCCAAAACGGCAGGCAGTGTTCCAAGGCAACGACTTGGGCTGTTTAGGCTTAGTTCGGTACATAATAAAGTAGGATATTATCTTATCGATGTGCTCGCGGCCCCGAGGGGCGCGCGGTGCGGATAAGATCTGTAATATTAAGTAAGGTCGGGAGTGGTCTGTTCTTGGAAGCTGTCTAATTCTCAGCAATGTTTGCGACGTATTGAAGCGATCACGTCGACAAGTAATAGGCTTTTAATGATAATTCTTTTTAATGGTAATACCTTTTAATGGTAACACCATATAGTTGATACACAAATAAGCCTATTTACCTATTCCCAGTGGAATTGTTAGGTAATCATTGCATATCGGAGGGCATAAGAAGAGGCATTATGCTTCTCTCGAAGTTGGGCCCGTCGGGGCGTTGCGCTTGGAGGGCACCGG